>JAPQWV010001240.1:0-104000 GCA_027422505.1 Craterostigma plantagineum
CTGGCTCCTTGCCTTCTTGCCACCTTGGGTTGGGGCGGCATCCCGACCCCTTTCCTCGGTCACACCCGACGTACCTTCGTTAACCATCTTCCCAAGCAATGCTCGATTCAGGCTCTGATACCACTTGTCACAGACTTCTAACTCGCTTACAACGCTCCGCGCGGCCTTAGCTTCTCAAGTTCGCCCTCGTGCGACTTTAGCTAAGTCAGCCTCTTCGACCTGCCTAAGTTGGAAAGATTGCAAGTATGCGAAAGACTTGTAGGGTGAGGATGTAGTGAGAGAAATGGCTTTGTATTTCACTTGATGGTTTACAAATGAGCCAAGCACCCCTATATATACAAGTGTCCCTTTGGAATGGACGGATGAGTTTGTTTTAATCTAATGGCTACGGAAAGAGCTCTAGAGAATTCTAAGCATATCCAGGGAATATTCTATCTCTAGAGAATTCTATAGGATTCTAGGTTTATTCCTAGAATACTCAAGTGAGATCTAGAAGCTTCAAGGGCCTTCCAGATCGAAAATGAACCTCATGGGCGCGTTCCTCTTGTGCATGTTTCGGACTCTTCGTGCGGCCCGCGACATGTTGCTATATATAGACACGCATCCTAGAAAATTCCAGTGCACCAAGCGGTGTGGGACTAAATTACCAATAGAAGCATAGAAAGAACTTATTCGTTGGTTTTGTACTACTAAAAGATGTGTATAAAGAAATGTAAAAAAATACGTTTGGTCCGTTGGATGAACATTAAATTTAAGAATCTTTTCTATTCTTGGCGTGGGTTCGATCACATATAGCTTAATATTTTTTGCTATTTTTATATGTATAATATAAATCATATTTAATTGCAATATAAAATGAAATCCACTTTAAATAAAAAATATTAACCTTTCTTTATTATTGCATCTTTTAAGTTTCGATTCTAACTTCATATTGATTTGATATACTGATGGAAAAATAGGCGAACCGTATAATTTCCGCCTAGAAACCGCCTAGGCGGGGCCTAGGCGGCCTAGGCGCTAGGCCCCCCTCCGGCGCCTAGGTATCGCCTAGCGCTTTTTACAACCTTGCATGTAGTAGGAATCTCCACGGTCTAATGATAGGTTTATTTACGTACACTTGATATTTGTTTTGATCGAGCTAGGGGGATTCGAAGTCTCAAATACATTTTCTTTTATAAATCGTCCCAACTCCGTTATCGCTATTTTATCAAAATTTATATTTTTCGTGTTTATCGTTATTTATATTTTTATCAAACCAAAAAGTATTTACTAGAATATTTAAACAACGGTTTTCTAAAATATATAGTTCCTTTGGGTTCGATACTCGAATACTTGCCATTACTATGCTATTTCGATTGGTATACTTGCCTGTTGAGCGTAGGATAGTTGTCGATATTCGTTTTATTCAACGGTTTTATTGTTTTCTTTATTATTATTGTGTGTCAGTTATTATTATATTATTATTACTATTATATTGTTTTTATTAGTACTATTATTATTATTATTATTACTATTTTTACTTATTTTTATTTTTTTCCGCTATTTTTATTGTTACTTTAATTAGTATTATTGTTTTTTTAATTAAATATTTTTATTGTTATTTTTATTTTTTGCTTAATCGAATTTGTTTTGGTCTAGGTACGTGTACTTTGGTGCATGACCCGGAGAAACCATTCGCTATCATTAGTTGAAGGAGACCCGGAGATCGAAAGAACGCTCCGACACAACCTACGGGAAAATGCAAGGCGAGTCGAAATGACGGAGCAGAATCGCGACAAGATGCCATTAGCAACGAGAGAACCTCCAATGAGAGAGTTGTGGAGAAACAACGCCGTAGGGTCGGTCGGCTCAGCGATAGTCCTTCCTCAAGTCCCGAACAACTTTGAGCTGAAACATCATTGGCTTCAGATGCTTCAGACGACAGCACAATACGACGGACTCTCCGAGGAGGACACTTACAGACACATACGAGACTTCTTATCTGTCACCGAGCAATACGAGTACAAGGCGTAAGCACCGAAGCTATTCGACTCTACTTATTTCCTTTTTCTCTACGAGGCAACGCGAAGGAGTGGTTTAACTTACTTCCCGAGAGATCTATCACCACTTGGGACCAGATGCATGCCGCCTTCATCAATTATTTCTTTCCACCTTCCAAGGCTCTCAAACTAAAGATGGACCTCACCGCATTCAAGCAAAAGGAGGGCGAAAATCTTTATGACGTGTGGACCAGATTCAAGGCGCTCTTGAACCGATTCCCTCAACACGGGATGACGAAAAGCGATCAAATCCAGCGGTTCCACGAGTCACTGAACGACCACACTGTACAACTATTAGACGGAGCATGCAATCGAGGTCTGTGTAATCTTAGCGCAACGGAAGGCTGGAATTTGATTGAGGATTACAGCGCTAATAGCTTCCGGCGCGGGAGTTCTGGCAATAGAGGCAAACCACCGGGAATGTACGACGTCGCTGAAACTACCGCAATCAACGCCAAGTTCGACGCCCTCCAACAACAAATGCAGACTTTGATGAATGCGCTCTTGCCTATGAAACCGGCCGTTAATGCTGTCCAATTACAACCCACACCGAGGCCTCCCACAACTATTGCGCCTTCTCATTCATATCCGGCATATATTCCACCATGCACTATATGCGGAGGGAGCCACGACGCAAATCACTGCCCAGCCACAATTCCAACAGAGCAAGTCGATTACATGGGAAACTACCAAGGTCAGCGAAATTTCATCCCAAATCGTGTTCATCCTAACCTCGCCTATGGGAATCAACAACAAGCTCCACCGGGATTTCAAAATCAAAGGTCGCATGGATACCACGGTGGAAATTCCGAAGTTGCCCCTCAAGGTCGCGGTGATAAGTTGGAGGGAATGCTCGAGAAGCTAATGGAAAAGCTCGACTCTCGCTTGGACAATCAAGAGGCACGGTTGCAAAACACCGAATCTTCTCTACGAGCCTTGGAGAAACAAGTTGGACAGATTGCCGAATCAATCCAACAACGTCCTTCCGGTTCATTGCCAAGTTACACCGAGACCAACCCAAAGGACCACCATGTGAAGGCGGTGTCACTTCGCAACGGACGACAGCTCGAGGAAGTACCAAGGACCAAGGCGAACGTCGAGATCGAGAAAGCGAATGTCGAGGACGAGAAGGCCAACAAAGGGGACGAAGTCGTACCCAAACCTTTTATTAAGGCGTACCAACCAAAGGTCCCATACCCAGCAAGGCTCAAGAAGGAGATAGTAGACGATCAGTTCGGTAAATTTCTCTCTATTTATAAAACATTACATACTAACTTACCACTTGTCGAGGCTCTTGCACAGATGCCACGTTGGGCGAAATTCGTCAAGGACTTGGTAACGAACAAGCGCAAACTCGAAGATATCTCCACCGTTTGCCTTCGAGGGGAATGCTCGGCCATTCTCCAATGCAAGATTCCGAAGAAGCTTAAAGATCCAGGGAGTTTTACTATACCTTGTCTTATAGGAGATTTAGTTGTTCATAAGGCATTGGCCGGTTTAGGTGCTAGTATAAATCTAATGCCTTATTCTATGTTCAAAAGACTAGGTTTAGGTGAGCCCAAACCCACTAGAATGAGTATTCAGTTAGCCGAATCAAGTATCCTAGGGGTATCATTGAGGATGTACTCGTAAAAGTTGATAAATTAATAATCCCCGCTGATTTTGTTATTCTTGACATGGAGGAGGAGTCCCCTTATTTTAGGTAGACCATTTCTCGCTACTGGGGGAACGATGGTCGACGTTCGTAATGGAACATTGACGTTGACTATAGATAGCGAGAAAGTGACCTTTGATATGACAGAGTCGATGAGTAACACCGAAGAGCTCAATGATAAATGCTATTACATGGATATTATTAATTGGGATAACTTTTCGACTTTGCAGGGACTCTCACAAGCCGACTCACTCTCTTTAATGGAAGAATTTGAAGAGTCCGAGGTTGCCTTAACGATGGACGTTCACATAAATGAAGACAACAACATCGAAGACGAACAACCCGTCAAGGTAAAGACGAGCAACGAAGAAGAAAGGGAGAAAAGCTCAATCGAGGAAACGCTCGAACTCAAGCAACTACCCGATCACTTGGAGTATGCATTCTTAGGAGAAAATTTGAAGTTACCCGTCATCGTGGCCGCAGATCTAGAAGAGGAGCAGAAAAGCATGCTCTTGGACGTACTAAAAGAACACAAAAAGGCGCTTGCATGGAAGATCTCAGACATTCGAGGAATTAGCCCAAGATTTTGCATGCATAAGATCCTCATGGAGGATGAGTACAAACCGGTGGTGCAGCCCCAAAGGCGATTGAATCCAAACATGAAAGAAGTCGTGAAGGCCGAGGTGATTAAGTTGCTCGATGCGGGTGTTATATATCCGATCTCGGATAGCAAGTGGGTGAGCCCAGTTCAAGTGGTACCGAAGAAGGGAGGAATAACCGTAGTGCCCAATGAGAAGAATGAGTTAATTCCGACGAGAACCGTCACGGGGTGGCGCGTTTGCATCGACTATCGAAAGTTAAACGATGCGACGCGAAAGGATCATTTCCCTTTACCCTTTATTGATCAAATGCTTGAACGTTTATCCGGTCATGATTTTATTGCTTTCTTGATGGTCTTTCAGGATATTTGCAGATTCCCATTGTGCCCGAAGATCAAGAGAAAACTACCTTTACATGCCCGTTCGGGACATTCGCATACCGAAGGATGCCTTTTGGACTATGCAACGCTCCAGCCACTTTTCAGCGGTGTCTGATGGCCATCTTCGACAAGCTAGTAGGAGACATAATGGAGGTATTTATGGATGATTTCTCGGTTTTTGGTAACACGTTTGAGGTATGTCTCTCTAACCTTAAAGCTGTTCTTAAGCGATGCGAAGACACAAATCTTGTGTTGAATTGGGAGAAATGTCATTTTATGGTGAAAGAGGGCATCGTGTTAGGTCATAAGATTTCGTCTAGGGGGATTGAGGTAGAGAGGGCTAAAATAGAAACTATTGAACGGTTACCTCCACCTTCGTCGGTAAAGGCAATTAGAAGTTTCCTAGGACACGCGGGTTTTTATCGTAGATTTATAAAGGATTTTTCCAAAATTGCTACACCTTTAACGCGCTTGCTTGAGAAAGATGTGCCATATGAGTTTACATCCGAGTGCATGCATGCATTTTCGATACTTAAAGATAAGCTTATTAACGCTCCTATCATGATAGCCCCCGATTGGGGTCTACCTTTTGAACTAATGTGCGATGCTAGTGACTTTGCAGTAGGGGCAGTTTTGGGGCAGCGGCGGGACAAACACTTTCAGCCGATATACTACGCAAGCAAGACTTTGAACGAGGCACAAGCGAATTACACTACCACTGAAAAAGAATTGCTTGCGGTCGTGTTCGCGCTCGACAAGTTTCGCACGTACCTCATCCTTTCCAAGGTCATTGTCTTACACGGATCACTCGGCCCTCAAGCACCTCCTCGTCAAAACCGATGCAAAGCCAAGACTAATCCGATGGATCCTACTACTTCAAGAATTTGACGTGGAAATTCGAGACCAAAGGGGGGCTGAAAATTTTGCAGCCGATCACTTATCGAGATTGGAGGACTCACATTATGAAAAGAAGGACGAGGATAGCATCAAGGACCACTTCCCTGACGAGCATCTTTATGCTTTACGTGACGTAAACGATGATATTCCTTGGTATGCTGATATTGCTAACTATCTCGTGGCAAGGATTATACCAAAGGAATACTCAAGCCAACAGAAGAAGAAATTCTTCTCGGACTTGAAGTATTACTTTTGGGATGATCCATACTTGTTTAGGACTTGTGCCGATAAAATGGTCAGGCGATGCGTGTCATTTCCCGAGACGATCAAAATCTTAGACCATTGCCATACCAGACCGACCAGAGGCCATTATGGGGGAATCGAACAGCCTTAAGGTACTCAAATGTGGTTTCTATTGGCCTTCAATCTTCAAGGGCGCTCAAATGTATGTAGACATGTGCGATAGGTGCCAACGGACAGGTAATATCTCTAAGCGCAATGAAATGCCGCAAACTTTTATTTTACTGTGCGAGGTATTTGATGTTTGGGGCATTGATTTCATGGGACCTTTTCCTACTTCGTTTACTAATCGATATATCCTAGTTGCGGTTGATTACGTTTCGCAAGCGCTGCCCACTAATGATGCTAGGGTTGTCGTTAAATTCTTAAAAACGTTGTTTTCACGATTTGGTTCGCCTCGTTGCATTATTAGTGATAAAGGTACTCACTTTTGTAACACTCAGTTTTCTAGGACGCTTGAGAAATACTGCGTTAAGCATAGGGTTACCACTCCGTACCACCCTCAAGCAAGCGGCCAAGTGGAAGTCGTGAATCGGGAACTAAAGCGAATTTTAGAGAAAACCGTTGAGCACCACCGAATTGGTCGAACAAGCTGAACGACGCACTGTGGGCCTATAGGACAGCCTATAAGACGCCTTTAGGATCCACACCTTTTCGCCTCGTTTATGGAAAATCTTGTCATTTACCCGTCGAGCTCGAACGTAAGGCATATTGGGCTCTAAAGAAATTAAATTTTGATTTGAATCTCGCAGGAGAAAAGAGGAACTTGCAGATCAACGAACTCGACGAGTGGCGCCAAATGGCTTACGAGAATTCCCGCCTCTACAAGGAGCGTACAAAACAATATCATGATCGAAAAATCATAAAGCGGGAATTCCAAGAAGGCGACTTAGTCTTGCTATACAACTCTCGACTACGCCTATTTCCAGGCAAGTTGAAGTCACGATGGTATGGTCCCTTCAAGGTAACTCGAGTATCTCCATACGGCACAGTCGAGATCACTCACCCAGAACGAGGGACTTTCAAGGTGAACGGGAAGCGCCTCAAGCAGTACTATGGCGGTGACATCGAAGCGCTTGAAAAGGAAACAATCCACCTCATTGACACTACCCATCGCTAAAAATCACCGAACTATGTCTAGCTAAAAGACATTAAAGAAAGCGCTACTTGGGAGGCACCCCAAGCATATCCTATGTTTTTATTTTATTTCTATGCACATTTTTATTTCGATGATCGCAGGGAATTCAAAATCTCAAGTGTGGGGAGGAGTCGTACAAAGCATGCACACCGGACTATTCAGGGAAGTTTGCTTATTTATTTATTTCCTCTTCCTTGTGTTACATAATTATTACGTTGAGGGCAACGTAAATCTTAAGTGTGGGGGTGGAATTTCTGCGAAATTGATGCAAACATCTTATATGTGCATGACTTGATTTTTGGTATAAATTTTTCGAAAATTTGGCATGAACTTTTTTTCCCGAAAATCATGTTTCGTATCATGAAAGGATGATTTTGTGTGAGTAATTAGGATACATTTGCGTGTCGACTTCTTTCTTACATGATGAACTTAGCGATACTTGAGAGATTCGTACACATAACCCTATTTTTGTGAGATTTTTTTTAGCCTACGAGCTTTTTGCTCATTTCTTTGGTTGTGTGAATCGTGTTTAATTTATTCCTATTCAGAACTTGCTTGTGTATTACGTTTTGAAACTACTTAAAGTATGATTGCGCAATATTGGGGAAGGCATTAGGAATTAAGTCCCTAACCAAAGTATCCAACCACGACTGGCCCCCGTAGTTAGCCATATTTGAGCCTGAGCCCTTTATTTGAAAAATCCCGGGAATTATAAATCGTTGACCTGAGAAGCCTTCAGATACATCTTACCCGATTAATAGAGAAAGTGAAGGTTGAGTGCCAATGTCGAAAAGCGTAGCCCGGCCGTTGTTTAAAAAAAAAGGAAAAAACAAAGAAACTCCTTTAGATAATCCGTTAGTAAGAACTCATCCATCGATAATCTTTCACCCGCAAAGGAATTGAGAGAAGAGGGGCTTAACGACGTGAGAAGAGGAGCTTATATACGTGAAAAGATGTTAAGAACCCTTCCATCGATAATCTCTCATGCTAAAAAAAAGAAGAATTGGGAGAAGAAGGGCTTACCCAATGCTGAAAAAAAAATTAATAAATTCAAAGACGGCAAGAGCTAACCACAATGTATGCGGCGCGCTATCAAACAACGGCACGGCACCGACATAACGACTTTGATATTGTCGATTGAGGTTTATTCTCCAATATAGTCAGCTGAGCCATACTATAAAAAGACCTTTCGATTCACGCATGATCATTGAAAGTGGTAGATTTACGAATCACTTGCAAGCTTATGGTAGAGATTAGATTATCGCATGAGCCGAGAGAGTTCACAGACATTTTAACCTATACACTAAGTGATTTGAGTGAATCTTTGTGAGGTTCGAATTTCGACGGTATCGCTAAAGAAAATCGTGGAGTTAGTCGCTGATTTCAAATATGTCTTCCGACTTTATTTGCATTTTTGCTACGTGATTACGTTCTCGATTGATACGTTGCATGATTTTATCTTTTATATGCGATTATTATTTGTTTGCTTGAGGCAAGCAAACGCTTAAGTGTGGGGAGATTTGATAAATGAAATTTATATCGTATTTTATACCCCGTAAAAGCGTAATATCGGTTGTTATTTATTTGAATTCCCCTGGAATATCATATGTACTACGTTTATGTTTTACTTTCGACAGATATTGGGAAAACGAACTACAATCGGGAATATTCGGACTTAAAACAGAATCGAGGATTGTCAGGCCAATTATCAGCCCAAAAACAAATTGGGCCCAAGTTAAATTAAGCCCAAACATCAGCCCATCTAAACCTATTATTGAAGACAATTATTGCAGTGGGATTACTTATGTTGTCTACTTCGACAATTGAACGTGGCATTACTTTTCTGTTTGGAGATTAAGAAACTTCGGACAATTGTCTCTACTTATGCGGCTCGAGAAGACATAAAGAGTACGAAGGTGCGTGTTTTCAGAATTTGGAGCTAGACTTGTCGAAGACATTAACGAGACAAAAAGATGATTTCTTCCTTCAAACAAGAAGTTAGGCAAAGGAGGAAATAAAGCTTTGCATGCTTTCAGTCGTATCTCAAGAAGAGTATACAACGTCCTCTTATTTATAGACGACCAGAGGAGGCGGAAGGGTAGAGACGGGAAAAAAAACCTCCGTTGAACCTTCGTTTGCTCCACGCAATCTAAAGCACACAACCTCAAGCCTCCACATTCCCTTCACGTAAGTTGCTCAATTCACACCAAAAACCTAAGTTACTCACCTAGCTGAAGAAAGAAACTCACTTCAGAGAAAAGGATAAGCCATCGAAGCAGACTGCTCTCAGCTCCAAGTTCGCTCACAAACCGTTCGACGAAAATACTCAACGAAGAACTAAGCCCGAGCCAAATATTCAGGGAAGATACTATGTTTTCCTATATGTTAGTTTTATCCTTCGTCGTGTTAATTTCCGTCATTAGTAGCTAAATATTGTGTATTTGAGATGAGATGAACCTTAGCGCGATCGATCGTATGTTTAAGCGTATTTGATGTGTTGTTATTGATTCGTTTACGAAGCATATGAGTTGGTTATGTCTATGTGATCGAAATTGTCATCGTTAGCTTGATCATGTCTATGTGTTTAAGTTAACGTAGTCCGGGAAATCGTACGCTACGCTCGAGAGAGGGGTGAACGATTAGACCACTCGTAAACGAGCGGAATAAACTCATCGCTAGAGATAGGTTGAACTACCCCGCCGGATTAGAGTCCAATCTAATAGCGTATTTCATCGTGTTTTAATGCGATCTTCGGTTAAGTAGTTAGGGAAGTTTACCCAGCTACTTAATTTGTTGATTAGTTGTTTACGATCATTATATGGTAAGGCGCAGTTTCGTCAGCTATATAACTCGTACGCATGTAGTAGGAATCTCCACGGTCTAATGATAGGTTTATTTACGTACACTTGATATTTGTTTTGGTCGAGCTAGGAGGATTCGAAGTCTCAAATACATTTGCTTTTATAAATCGCCCCAACTCCGTTATCGCTATTTTATCAAAATTTATATTTTTCGTGTTTATCGTTATTTATATTTTTATCAAACCAAAAAGTACTTACTGGAATATTTAAACAACGGTTTTCTAAAATATATAGTTCCTTCGGATTCGATACTCGAATACTTGCCATTACTCTGCTATTTTCGATAGGTATAATTGCCTGTTGATCGTAGGATAGTTGTCGATATTCGTTTTATTTTATTACTCAATCCGCTCGATCAATTATACACCTTCAGAAAACATCCTTAACGCATAGGCAATGAAATAGTTGCATCAATACCTTGGCCACTAGGAGGGAATTGTTGGGCTTCTTTCGGCTTTGATGCTCGTTCCTTCACACGCTCCTGCATGTGTCAAGTATTGAAAAAGATGACATAAAGATTGAAGTGACAGCAGATCTCCAAGAAAAAAGGGTCTTGAGAAGATAGGAAAAAGGTATTATTGCCTCTAAGCACTCTCCGACTTTGACAATGATGTCATCCTCTTCATACTTGTGAACATCTGGATCTTGAACGATTTTATTCTGTTAAAAAAAAGTAGAACTTTGATTAATAGCATGCCTCTGGGATAATTGAGTGTCAACATTCAAACAAATATTCTCGTGCGGAGAACAGATATAAACGTCCAATACGTATGTAAAGTATGGCGCAAACTGATCACACGCGAGTTTCACGAAGGTTATATTGCAAACAAGCATGAAAGGCCATTTTGTCATCCTTATTAACAAAATCGTGCAATGCCACAGTCATCAACAGGGAGTATCTCCATCTTCAGAAAGAACAATTCAACATATATCCAGATTAGATTAATAAAAGGGACAAAACCATTTTTGGTCCCCGATGTTTACCCTATGGGCGCCCGATGTTTCGACTTGCCACATTTAGTCCCCGCTTGCAGCGGTCGTTCCGTCGCACCTGCCGTCCCCTCCAGCCCGCCATGCCGCCCCCACCGTTTGCCGTCGCCGCCGGTCGCCGCTGAACTGCGGTCCACCGCCTACGCTCGCAGCCATCTCCGCCTCCGCCAACCTCCGCCTTTGCCCGGCCGCGACCACCCCAAAGCCCAGCTCGTCAAGGGCAGCCGCCCGCCGGCCGTTGCCCACCCACCGCCCGCCCTCGCCACTGCCTCGAGTTTTCCCGTTGTGGGACCTCGTCTCTCCCGACCCTCGGGTCGAGAGCCTTTTCTCCCTTCGTGGAGCTTTCAGTCCGGTGAAAACAAAACCCAGAAGTCGAAGATTAAGTTAAAGTGAAGAGTATAGTAGATTTAGCTTAATCGCTTCTTCTGTTATAGGTTCTTTAGTTCTTGGTCGTTGATAATGGTGTTCTGTTTTCTGTCGTTTTTTGTCACCTGTTGACCATTTTCTCCCAATGCTGGGAGTGTTTGTTTCCCCTTGTGGGATTGTTTTTGCTCCTTTGTGAGCCTTTGTTCTCCCGGTTGACAATGTACCGGTGAGACCCTTTGGGCTATTTAGCCTTGTATCTTTTATTTTTAATGCAACTATCGTTTTGGAAAAAAAATGTAGGTGTGTATTTCGAGAGATAAATTTACGTACCGAGCTGTCTGCAATATCATTAACATCTATTCTAGCCGTTTCGTCATTCGAGTCTGAATCCACGTCATCCTCGCTGACAGCAATGTTTTGAATGAAGCTGCTGCAGCAATCGAAGCAGGCCTACTACACACAGAGAGAGAGAGAGAGTTTATTAGAAAAATCATATGCCATTTATCGATAAAAAGTCAGAAAAACTTATTGATGGCAATAACTACGGTAAGTAAAACAGACGATCTATTGAAGCCAGGGTCAGATATGTCGACTGGTGGACCTTCCACTGTTACCAAAATGACTTTACTACAAAAGATATTCAGTTCACAAACTACTGTTTTTCTCAGGAATGAGGCTGCAATAGATGTTAAACGCAATAGAAGTTAAACGGTAAACTGACCTTTGAGATTGACGAAAACCCGTTGTTGCATCTAATGTAGTCTGCTTCAGTTTAGTCGAAGTTCTGCCTCTGCCCCTTCCTCGTCCAGCAGCCTTAGCAGTTTCGGAGGTTTCACGAGAGGACCGAAAAGATTGAGAAGGGTCTCCTCGGCCTTTTTTGGTAGTAGGATTTGAGCGAGAGAATAAAGCGGCGTCTTCATCATCACTGAATGAGACAGCACTTGCTGCTTCAGCAGCTTCATTTCCGGCATTCTTTAACTTTAATGAGTGACTTCAATTAGTTGATTATACACCTTCAGAAAACATCCTTAACGCATAGGCAATGAAATAGTTGCATCAATACCTTGGCCACTAGGAGGGAATTGTTGGGCTTCTTTGAGCTTTGATGCTCGTTCCTTCACACGCTCCTGCATGTGTCAAGTATTGAAAAAGATGACATAAAGATTGAAGTGACAGCAGATCTCCAAGAAAAAAGGGTCTTGAGAAGATAGGAAAAAGGTATTATTGCCTCTAAGCACTCTCCGACTTTGACAATGATGTCATCCTCTTCATACTTGTGAACATCTGGATCTTGAACGATTTTATTCTGTTAAAAAAAAGTAGAACTTTGATTAATAGCATGCCTCTGGGATAATTGAGTGTCAACATTCAAACAAATATTCTCGTGCGGAGAACAGATATAAACGTCCAATACGTATGTAAAGTATGGCGCAAACTGATCACTTACGCGAGTTTCACGAAGGTTATATTGCAAACAAGCATGAAAGGCCATTTTGTCATCCTTATTAACAAAATCGTGCAAGTCATCAACAGGGAGTATCTCCATCTTCAGAAAGAACAATTCAACATATATCCAGATTAGATTAATAAAAATAATCAAGATTTTCACCGTCATAACAAAGTACTGCTCGAATATACGTTATTTATTAGATAGCCAAGTTGAATAATATTTGAAGTTTAGAAGAACTGGGTTAGGGCCCTAAAGCACGTTTAGGCACCGGCTCACTATTTGTAAAAAAACAAATAAATGATGCTTACTTGAGAAGAAATTACAAACCTTACCAGATTACTTTCAGCAACTAAAGCTTCAATGTTCTGCTGATTCAGTTCTTCAGGTCGAAGGCGGTCAGAATCATCAATTTTACCTCCTGCAAAACAAACATTTATTCTATCTACAGGACACCAAAAGCATCCAGAAATAAGTATCATCCACAGAAGGTGAAATTTCCTATAAAAAAGATCACCTTCAGTGCGACCTTTACGTGATGCTTTAGAAAATATAAGAATGTCATGAGGATTTGCAACCTACAATGCCAAGTAATTTTTCGCTAGTCCAAGAAAAGTGTTTGTGCTTGAGCGCTTCTAATTTGGTAAGGATGGAGGAAAAGGATCATATTGGTACCTTCCCCACATATTTTTGTCCGAATCTTTGTGGATCTATAGTCATAAATCCGGAATAATCCACCTTTTGAATTAATCAGAAGATGGATTTTAAATTCGGAAGTGTGAAAACCCAAAAAAAAAAAAAAAAAAAAAAAGAGTTGCCAAAAGATAAAAGCAAAACACAGATCACCTTGACTCGAATCAAGGGAAGTTTGAGCTCTGATTTTTTAATAGCCTTTTGATTAGACTTCTCTATCAAATTTCTAACCTGCATCAATACAGGGACACGACGATAAATTCTTAAATGGTTTTACAAACTGGTGTGCCCAAATACATAATAAGAAAAAAGAAACTATATTTACTTCAGATTGGGATCAGAATGAAGAGAAAAAACGAAAGAATATATCAGACACACCACTTTGTCCAGATGCTCTAGGATCGAGTTCTGATCATTGGAATCGATATCAGGTTCATCCTTCAGCACTACCTGTATCTCTGAGAGTATGTGTATCTGACTATATACACATTGTTTGCAACGAGTGAAAATAGACAACCTCAGTATACTCAAAAGGCCTCACTGACTCGAGAGGTATTTTTGTCGGCCTATATTGATTCCCCTGATTGTCATTTAGCAGCATATAGCACACATTAGTTAGCATTTGAAGATGAAAGCAAACAGACAGATAGCTATAAAATATACAAATAAAAAGCAAATAAATGTATGAGAATTGTTAAAAAGAAAATCTCTCCAACCTTGATCTCCAAAAGCAGCACGTGTTTTTGCTTTGATTCACCTTCAATCAGAGATGTCGCAACGGATGAACCAGGTTGAGTAACGTGAAAACCCATGCCAGGAACTTCCTGTAAGAAAAAGGATGAAGAAGCCATAAATGACACGACCACCACAATCAAAAGAAAAAACTGGCCACAGCATTTCAGACCTGAGGATCAACAAGGCACTCATGCTCATGTCCCCAGATAATGAAGTCCAAAAACCTGGGAAGGAAATGCTCATTTATCGCATTTTTGGGATTTGTCTTCACCCTGAAGCAATAAACAACTGATAATATGATTGCAGCTATATTTATCAAAAACATCATAATAAAGATCGAGGGGAAATGGGTTGAATCCTCTTCACGTCTCCGTCCTCGGACATCATATAAGAAATATGGGACTATCATAGAGTACCTGTTTTGATGAAGGACTACCATATTGAACCAGTCTGAAACTTGACAGCCTTCCTTGGCTTCAGGTCGCATCCATTGCACGGCATGTGGGGTCTAGCGCATCAATTTATAAAACAAGCAATGTAAGGAACTCCGACAACGTGATTGGACAAATAAGCAAAATCAGAGTGTGTGTATCTGTGAGTACCTGAAACATCCTGTTCAGACGTTCATCTCTGATATTCCCAAGTCCGTATAGTGCTACAGATGTAGAGCCCTAAATTGAGTGAATATTAGAATAGATTGAATTAATATAAGAATTGATGAAGAACTCAAGTTTATTTACAAGTTTCAACTTTCAACAGAAATAAGATTTCAATAAGAAAAAATTATGATTTCACCTTCTTTATGAGAATAGGACAAAGAGTAATTTGACCTACACCAGATCCCTCGAGAGCCATCTTCCCAAAATAATTTACAAGGTTACAGGCTGATAGAATATCAACAGCAGAAAGATTATCCTGCACAACCGTGACGAGGAAGCAAACATGCAGTTAATAAGATAAGACTGAATATCAACCACTGGGCTGTGCATGATATAAAAAAAAAAAAAAAAAAAAAAAAAAAAAAAAAAAAAAAAAAAAAAAAAAAAAAAAAAAAAAGACGCACAAAGAGGCTACCACTGAAACTGTAAAAGTGTGTCAATGAATATTCTAGTCAGAATCAACCTCATCTGGACAATATTACAGGTCTTGATGCACTAGTATCATTGCGCTATATGAACAATGACTAAGAAACTAATATATATGGCTACGACTTTGGAATTTTATAAAACCCAGGAGTCAGAAGTCAGGACTCAAGACTGAGAATAGGTGTTTGTGCAAATACATATATATAACATACTATATATCCTGCTGCTGTTTAGCAGGTAGTGGGTCAACCCCGGGGTTTCACCCGGCGGCTTTCCCCGGTTACCAAAAAAAAGACTAACTTAAAGAACACTTCTGACACATAAAGAGCAGAAGAGCTTATCAGGAGGTGGCTAATTGATCGTTATATCACAACACCATATAAATACATATATACCATAACATCCATACCACTCCAGCAGGATCATCATGATTTCCATGAATGCTGAAAACTGGCAATCCAACATTGAAATGAGGATCTTCATAATTTACGTGGCCAAAGCTGAGTAAAAAAGACAGAGATACGTAATGCTTTATCAATGAATCCGAGGATATAACTCCAGTGTTTCATGATGTAATCTGGCAGTACAAGAGACAGGTATTTATTACTACACGAGTTTGCTAATGCATGTATTAAAATCGTTAACAAATTATTTAGTGAAAAGAAGCTACAGATCCAATTAATATGATGTCAAATGTAGAGGAGGTTACGAGTTAGCAAAGTTCACTGTCTGATCGCTGACTACTTCGAACTGTACTGGTCGATCACCGAGACAGTGCCGCCGTAGGATTTCAATGCCCTTGACTAAGTTGACCTTGAAGGTTTGTTCTCATGAAAAAGATCACCACCAAGAAGAATGAAATCCACTTAGAAAAAAGCATGTTGTAAATAAATTTAGCAGTCATCTCATCTATAATGTGACAGAGAAACAAGGCCAAAAGAAAATCATAAACGAGATGAAATGGGAACAACTGTAACAATTTGCAAGACTCATACTGAATTTGATAAATGGCAACAACCGTAAGCACATATAGTCATTGTGACAAAACAGAAGCATATCATAACGTCCGATGAGTAAATCTAACTTTACCCTATACCTGCTTCTTCTCAGCAATTGAGCAGATTTCTTCGAATGCCTCAAAGGAATCCTGCCTGCGAATTTCGTCCTTCTCCATATAACCAAGGCATAGTTACTAAAGGCGAGAGGCGCAAAGGCGAAAGGCACCGCCTTGCCTCAAAGGCGAGGCGTAAATAAGGCGGTCGCCTTCTGAAAGTGAGACGATTTCAATCATATAAATATTATACATAATATGCTCTTATCAAATACATGGATAGAGCTTATAAATAACATATATAGAATATTGTTGATGCTTTCTCATGAAAAAATTTTAATGTCGATGATTTCCGGGCGACTGACATTGTTGGTCCCTTATGTTTAACCCGTGGGCGTCCGTAGTCCCCACGTTCACGAGTTACATTTTTAGTCCCTCATGTTACATGTTTTACTCGCTTTTAGGTCCTCCATTAAGTTGAACGTTAATTTTAACAGAAAAAACACGTGTCATGCTTACATTCCACCTCAAATTTATAAAGTATATAAAAAATAAAGTTTCCAGAAAAAAAACAAAAAAAACAAAAAATTAAGAAAAGAACAATTTTAGGGTTCGCCTCACAACTCCCAGCAGTCGCACGCCGCCGTTAGCCGGAATTCTTCGTCGCCATCGGATGCCGATCAAACCCAGACACACCGTGACCCTCGCCGGCGACAACCACAACAACAAGCACAATTTTATGGTTCCCTTCGTCTGGGGTGGCGGAATCTGGGCGAGGCGCTGAGGAGAACCCACCTCGTCGTGTTCTCCACCACCGCCGACCTCATCGTGCCACCGCTGTCGGAATCCGTCACCGCCCGATGCCGAGCAAACCCACCTCGCCATATCTGAGGTCGCAGCCGTCGCTCCACCACCACCAGATCTGAGCAAACCCAGCCGTCGCTCCACCACCAGATCCGCCACCGTCGTCCACCACCAGATCCGCCACCGTCGCTCCACCACCAGCCACCGCCCGATGCCGAGCAAACCCACCTCGCCATATCTGAGGTCGCAGCCGTCGCTCCACCACCAGATCCGCCACCGTCGCTCTACCACCAGCCACCGCCTCCTGCTCTCAGAATCGACCACCACCGCCAGATCTGAGGTCGCCCGCCACCACTCGCAGTCGACACCCCTCGAAGCCATCGCCGACCCCGCCATATCTGAGGTCGCACCGCCAGATCTGAGGTCATCCTCGCCAGATCTGAGGTTGCAGCCGACTCCATCGCCGGAGTCGTCGCTCGGCGCTCCACGTCGCCCGTCGACTGTCTTCCGTCGCCGCCCAGGAGAGAGAGAGAGAGAGGATAGAGAAAGAGGGGGAATGTCAGACATTTTGTTAATTCTTTTTCGTCAAGTTTTATGACGAATAAAAACATGACACGTGTTCTTTTTTTTTTAAACTAACGTTGGACTTGACGGAGGTACTAAAAGCGACTAAAAAATGTAACACGAGGGACTGAAAATGTAACTCGGAAACATCGGGGATCAAGGACGCCCATAGCTTAAACATTAGGGACCAAAAATGTCAATGCCCCATGATTTCCTTTAAAAAGTTAGTAAGATTTAATCAATTGTATAAATAAATAAATTATTTGAATGTTAAAGTTGCATATAAAAATTAAAATATAATAAATGAACTTGTTTGGGTCTTGTTAAGATTTTAATATGTTTGAAGTATTTAAAATTAATTAGACAGGCCCAAATAAAAGCTCACTTGAGCCTAAGTTAGGGTTTTTCATCTTCTTCAGCTACACTGTAATCGACTTCATCTTCTTCAGCTACACTGTAATCGACTGTACCCAACTAACTTCACCAAGGCGGCCGCCTCATCGCCTAGGCAGCTCAAAAACTCACGCTGAGGCGCCGCCTCAGATGCGCCTCGTGAAAGGACGACGCCTCTGAGCACGTAGAGGCGATTGACGGCCGCCTCACCTCGTTCACAGGCGATAACTTGTTGTATCATTAACAAAAATAGGTACAAGGGTTAAACAATCCAAAATGTCTCTCTGGTTTACATCGATCGTATACAAACATCATAGTCGAAAGAACATCTAACCACAGACGAATAAAAACAAAAAATGAACTACTCGCAAATCAATTTTCGAAAATGAACCTACAACTCCATAGCAAGATGGCTAACAAATTCATATCTATAAGAGCTACGCATTTTTTCCTCGAACAAAGAGTAGTGTTTCTTGTTTGGGCTTGTACCTAGAGCTGTCAAAAAAGTCCAAAGCCCGCGGGCCGGCCCGCCCCGCCCCGCCAAAGTGGCGGGGCGGGCTGCAAAATTTTAGGCCCGCCAGAAGGCGGGCCGCGGGCAGGCCCGCCATAATAAAAAAATTTAATTTTTTTATATTATTTAATATATCTATAAATAACTTATATAGATTTTTTATATTTTGTAATTAAAATTCTAATTGAAATTAACTTTAGTTGAGTTTAATAAAATAAATAAATTATTATTAAATAGTTAGGATTAAATTACAAGTACTTTCCAAATAAAAATCTTCTTTTTATTTTTTTCCTCTTTTTCTTTAATTTTTTTCTCTTTATTTTTTTTTTAATTTCTGGCGGGCTAAGCCCGCCAGGCCCGCTGCCCGCCCAAGGGGCGGGGCGGGCCTCCCTTTCTCAGGCCCGCCAGAAGGCGGGCTTACCCGTGCCCGCCCCGCCAGTTGGCGGGCTTTGGCGGGTAACGGGCCGACCCGCGCCCGCCCCGCCAGTTGGCGGGCTTCTCATCTGACTTAAGAGGTACAAGTCTTAAGTCAGATGAGAAGCTCCTACGAGATGAGAAAAATACCCCATGAAAGGAGAAATGACATCCCATGAAAGAGGAAAGAAGACCCATAAAGGGTACAAAATTCCCAGAAACGGGAGACAACACTCTCATGTAGAGGAGATTTATGAAACCGAATAAGAGAAGAAAGACAATAAATAAAATGAGGAATGGAAAAGATGAGCTCCCCTCCCCCAGCCTCCATTAATGGAGGAAGGAGGAGATACGAAGTTTTTTGGAAAAAGGTTTTCAGATAGAATACCACTCTGATATTGGACGGCACAAACAGAATATTAAATAGCAATAATGCATCTTACGTAGAAATGCAACGGAATAGCAAACACAGCGATCTAACATGGAAAATCTCTTTCAAATCAACGGGGTAAAAACCACGGGACCAAACAATCCAAAATCCACTAACCACCAAATCGAATACAGCGACTTACACCTCAACACAACCACAACGAGCTATGATACCAAAACAAAGCTCCAAAAGCCCAGCAATGAGTAATTATCTCAGCTCATTTCCTAACCCACATTAGAGTGCACAACTAAAAGAGAACAACAACAGCGTTCGATCAGAGGGCTACAGCAGAAGCAAAAAAGAAACACATTTCAGCAACAGTTTTTGTCAGCGGCACGTTCGAATTTCTCACAGATCGATGGCGAACGTTGTTCGATTGACCTGAAATTTTAACTGAAGATAGAAGACTCATTGATCTTCATTCTGAATTTGAAGGAAGCGAGATGAAGTGAAATTTCTCCCAGTTGGCTTCATTGCATTATTGAGAAAGATAAATAGTTATAGCTTCTTAGACAATTCTATGCGGTGGGGTGGGGCTTGACAAGATAAAAAAAAAAAACGCTCACATGGAAAGGAAATGCCCAATGTTAACTACTAAAATGGAACTTTCAGAATACTCTAAACAGTCTTTCTTAATGGGCTTAAGAACTGTTTTCATTCTATTTAAAAAAAATTAAGATTTGAATAGACTAATGAAATTAATTTCTAGGTGGCGACTGATAAACGTAATTTCTTACGTTTATATTTGTTATATTTAAGTCGTTTGCATGATAAGTAAAGCCGTTTTGATTATTTTTGTGCTATAATATGGTTTCACAACAAAAAGAAACGTTTTTACAACAGTTTTGCGACAGTTTAGTATTTCTCAATGATCACGGGGTAAACGATATCCGATGGACCTAAAATTTTAACCATAGATAGAGGACTCGTTAGTCTTGATCTGACTGAAGGGATTTTCAATCCGAGGTCTAGATTGGGAGATATGAAATTTTTGAATGTGCTGCTATTTTGCAGGAAACGGCATCACGGCCGTGAAGGCCTTGCACAAGGCCGTGAACAGCACCACAGACCCATTTTTTAGGCCGATCGTGTCACGGCCGTGAACGCTGACCAACCAGGCCGTGAAGGGTTCTTTCATGGCCGTGAAAGGTGGTGTTAGAGGCCGTGAATGCGGGCAGAAGTCGATTTTTAAGCCCGAACTCGTCACGGCCGTGAACATTAAGCCTCCAAGCCGTGAACACAGGCAGAGAACGTTATTTTCTTCAGGCTTTATGTCGTCACGGCCGTGAAGTGATGCAACCGAGGCCGTGAACGTCCCTTTTACCATGTTAAAGTCAAGGATATGCCTCATTTGTCAAAGGAAATATCACACACACGACATATACGAGGCATGAGTGCATGAAATTAAGGAAAAAGGATGGAACACCTTTTCTTGAAACAAGATATAGGCAAGAAACAAGGAACCTTGTTTTTGGGGCTGCAAAGGATGAGTGGGAGACTTGAGATCTTCAAGTTTCTTCCCTTGGAACTCACGTTGAGAAAAAAAAAAAGAGCAAAAGGAGATGATTTCCATGATTTTGAACCTCTACATAAAGACCAATTTAATGGGAGAAAAAGGAGGGAGGTACGTGAAAGATACTCATTAAGCTCATATACATACATACATAAACAGGTTTACTTTCAAAGCCCCAAGAACACAACATTAGTTGCTCACCACGTGTTCGATAGAATTACTCAGTGAAGAACAAGACTAACTTCGAAGTCGAATTCAGGGAAGTATTTATGATGTATTCGATGTTAGTTACGTGCTTTATTGTGATCACGATGAGTAGCTAAATCTATTGTATTTGAGATGAGGTGAACCCTAGCGCGATCGATCGTATGTTTACGTGTATTTGATGTATTACTATTGTTACGACTCGTTTATGAAGCATATGATTTTGATTATGTCTATGTGATTAAAATCATCTAGTTAGCTTGATCATGTCTATTTGTTTACGTTAACGTAGTCCGAGAAATCGTACGCTACGCTCGAGAGAGGGGCGAACGATTAAACCACTCGTAAACGAGCGGAATTAACTCATCGCTAGAGATAGGTTGAACTACCCTGCCGGATTAGAATCAAATCTAATAGTGGATTCATCGTGTTTTAATGCGATCTTCGGTTAAGTTGTTAGGGAAGTTTGCCCAGCTACTTAATTCGTTGATTAGTTGTTTACGATCATTATATGGTAAGGCGCAGTTTCGTCAGTCGTATGAATTCGTACGCATGTTGTAGGAATCTTCACGGTCTAATGATAGTGTTGCTGACGTGTACTTGATATATGTGTTGGTCGAGTTAGGGGGATTCGAAGTCTCAAATACGTCTGTTTACATAAGGGTTTTCTTCTCAGTGCTACTTTATTAAGTTGTATTTTCTAAAGTATCGTCATTTACCGTTCAACAATCAAACGCTCGTACTAGGATATTTAAGCAAACGTTTTTCTAAGGTACATAGTTCTTTTGGGATTCGATACTCGAATTTGCTACGTCTATGCTATTTCGATAGGTACACTTGCCTGTTGAGCGTAGGATATTTCGTTAGTGTTCGTTTTATTTTATTACTCGATCCGCTCGATCAGCGACGGATATGAGAGGGTCGAAGGAAGCGATAATGAAGTTGGATATTGAAAAATCATTAAATCAAAATATTTGATTACACTGCTCTGTCGAGCTAATTTTCTAAATATGTTAGAAACGGGTGAAACATGGATTGTCAGATAATGGACGGTTTATTATGTCTACTGAATATTCTTGACTTTTTTGCTACTATTTAATCATAATTTAATTGCTTGATTGATATTTTAATTGTCCCATTCTTGTAATAACTCCGTTTGGCGTTGTATGCAATTTCCACGGTCACGTTGAGTGCAGCTTACTCAATCTTCCACATAAACAAACCGCAAATAATAGTATTCCCTCCGTCCCGGTAACTTTATCATAAGTTGTCGGGCACGTAAATTAAGGTGATATTATTATAATGATATATGACAATGAAAAGGTAATAAAGTGTATATTTTGACACGTCTTTTAAGAATATTTAATATTATTATATTGATTATTTATGATAGTGTTTTTGCTAAATAAGGAAATGTGATAAAATGTGACGCTCGAAATGGTAAAATGTGATAAATTAGTGGGACAGTGGGACGGAGGTTGATAAAAAAATTAATATTATATATGTAGTGTTTCTATTTCTTTATTATATTGGTCAAGTACTAGATTGATTAAGTGGCTTGACAGGTTATTAGTTGATATTATTTAGGTAATTGACAACTATGTAATTGTCGTGAGATGCTTGCGTCATATCATGAAGTCAACTTCAATATTGAAGACGTCTTTAAAGTTCAATTGTATAAATTCAATATACGGCGAAATTTTAGTGATAAACAAATATTTAAAAATGAGAGATTCCTAGGGTCCGGAGGGACCAATTGTCTCTTTTAGAAGTTTCTCACTATTTAAAAAATATATCAGAAAATAAAATCATTTTATTGTGGGCACATTATATATGTGTGACGTTTTGTAAGATTCATATACGTATTATTATATCCATTGTTGGTATAGGTTTTGGATTTCGGTTAATTCGGTATACCGAATTACCGAAATTTTAAAATTAAATTTTATTATATATTAATAATAATAAAAACATAACTATAATTAATATTAAATTATATATTAAAAATGAATTTCGGTAAAATTTAAATTAATATATATAATTTAGTATAACTTTTTTTTTATAAAACCAAAAAAAATTATATTAAAATATATATATCAATTTAAATATTATTAAAAATTATTTTTTTATTGAAAATTTGGTTAATTCGATTCGATATTCAGTTTCGGAAATCGGGAAACCAAATTTCGGTTAACCAAATTTCGGTTCGGTTCCGTTTGTACCGAACAAACACCCCTCCTAGTGGTCGTAATCTATATATTGCTTATTTCTAGCCTACTTGTCGTTACGTTACCTATTTATCACGATATTATCGATTTATCATTTATCTTGGCAGCGTAAAATAAACGCACGCATCTCTAGCAAATCCCTCACTAACAACAAATTCTTCCCACACGCCAACGCATCCCGGCTGTGCCAGCGAAAGCACGGGCACTTATCGCTGCTGATGGAAGAGCAGTACTGGCGCGAAGCTTATGGAAGGCTGCAAAGAAGCTGAGAAGCGAGCCGATTTATCCACGAAGGAAGCATAAAGTCGCCGATTGGCCGAGCAAGAAAAGAGGGAACACGAGAAAAACCTGGAAAAAACGGATAAGAAAGCCGACATGGTATTCATCCTACGGCGAAGGTTACATAGGCCGAGCTCCGACGAAGGAAGGAAGAGGAGCAGGCGGCGATGCAGCGTCGTGAAGAGGCGGAGAAGAAGAAGATGAGTAGGACTGCCGATATTGAAGGTTCGAGAGGATTCTAAGCTTTGCTAATACGAAAACCGCAATGATTCCATAATCGAGGCAAGGTCGGTGGAGGAGGCCATTGCTCATATGACGACTTTGGCCTAAGGAAGCTTTCAACGTACTCATCTGTTTATGAAACATTTTTGTCTTGTCAATTGATGTCTATTATGTTACGTTTGTTCCATTTGTTTGTCGCAATTGAGCTTCGAAACATTTTGCAGGCTTTTGTTTTATAGTATTCCTTTTGGCGAATAGATCTAAAAATCAAGCCAATTGTTGTGTTCCGAGTTTCGGGGGCTCGATCGAAGTCTATAAGGAATCTGAAAATGCCCCCATAGATAGACAGACATTTGCAGTTGAAGCGGATGAGGCAGTTTTTCTTTTTCCATCTAAGCAGCCCTTACCTCAATTGATTAGTATGATATTATTGCTCATGCAATTTTAAACATCTATAGTAGGCTGATGCTCATAGATTTAACTCAAAGATGAAACTGATAATGACGACCAGGTCTATCGCGATGCTGCTGCGGGTGTTTGTGTTACTGTTCCCCTCCTTCTGAGATGTAACAGTGCTGCATTCATATTATTAATACTGATGAATCTAGAACTACTCGTGTTCGTGTGGAATACATATGTGATAATGGTTGATAAGTTATGAATTTATGTTATTTTATACCCCGTAAAAGTGAGTTGTTGGTCGATATTTTATACAATTATACATGGATATTCTACGCTTACGGTTATATTACATGTCTTACATTTACAGAGCGATAATGACTTAAAAAATGAAGATGCGGATAAATGAAGAGAGCATAGATCATCTACTACAAGTGATATTTGTTTGACCAATCAAGATGAGGTTGAAGAAAAAAATGTATATGACATCTCGTTCGTATCACACAACAACCAACCATATCACACCAACTTGCTCATCAAGTGGCTATTACTTAAAAGACGCCATTACTAATTTCTCTACAAGTCAAAGTAATAATTGGAGCATATGGAACAAGACAAGAAGGGATAAGAAGCAACCACGAGAAAAGGCAAGAGTTGAAAGCAAGAGCAACGATCATCCAATCAACGCAGTTTGCATTCTCACATCAAAACGCTCAAGGCTCGAGGAGAAAAGAATACAAACCGACAAGCTTATCTTTTGACTGCTGAAGATTTAAACCTCATACGCGTGCTTAAGCCGTCGATACGTCTCTGCGTTAGAAAAGGAAAAACTTCACAACCACCATCTATAAAAGGAGGAAACAGAGAGGGAAGTCGAACACCTCATTTTTTTTCAACCATCACGTTGTAATACCACAAAAGGCGAAGCTTACGAGCGCAGTTCGTTCCGCAAGCAAAGGCTTTTACAAAGCAGGTTGCTGCCTCCGAGCTGGGACGAAGAAAATAAAAGCAGATTTCTTTCTGCACAAGAGAGCTCGGGGGCAGCGAAGCGGATAGACGAGGCCAACACGGGGCAACGACGGTGAGTTGTACGAATCTTAAGCAAGCAGAGAATATTTTCTTTGGGTTGAGTACTTGTTGTGTTTGGGCTGAAATTATATCACGGCGAGTAATTCACGGACTAAAACGGAGGCAAGGAAAGGTTGAAGCTAGTCGCTCGCCAGCTGTTCGACGAAAAATACAATGAAGCGTAAGGCTGAAGCTGAGGCGAGGAACATGCACGGAGACAACGATGCTGCGGTTCGTTTACGGTTCGTACTGTGTAAGCTAAGTCGATTCCTATCTATATATTATTATGTTGCTATATGTTTTTGGTATGTAAAGTAGGAAGTAAATGAATAAATCCTGATTTTAATTCGAAAGATGTTTGAAGAATGGAAATTCAATGCAAAGCGGCCGTTGATTAACATCCGGCGTAGCCATATCCCTCAACGTAAGACGTAGTGGCAGTTGCTGTCGGTTTCCTCCATGTCGCTTGCTGAAAATTCCTGTTCGGATTCCATGCTAGATATTGATATAGTCGAATCTTTTTTGTCTTTTTGCCTTCCGATTCGCCCTCGCGGTCCTCCTCGATTTCTGGATCGAATATTAATATACCTGTTCGAGAAATCGGGGCATAAACTAGAACAAAAAAAAATCGAATTAAAAATAGAAGTAAATCAATAGACACCACCTTCCCCGGCAACGGCGCCAAAATTTGGTCGCGTCGTAAACGGCCAAAAATAATTAATCACCTTATTCACTAAATATGAGTATAGCGAAAGTAGGGATCGTCTCCACAGGAAATGTTGATTTATTTCTAATTTTAAATTCGATCAATAATAATAAATAATAATATTAAGGATAATAATAAGGATAATAATGTTAATAATAAAAATAGTAATAATAATAATAAAGGTAATAAAAATATATTAATAATAATAGTAGTGATAATAATAATAATATTTATAATAATAATAATATTAAGGGGGTTTTGGTGATTTTTTTTTATGCAATAGTGAACAAAAAAATAATGAAACTAACGGATAAAATAACAGTCGCTAAACATATTAACGAAAACGCAACTGAAATTTATTGACTCTAATGACATATGGAATAGACAGAAATAAACTTACGTATGAATTGCGACTTACTGTCTTCCTCGAAATAAACTCAGATCGAATTGACGTTTTTCCACCGAGAATCAAAATATAACAGATATATTCGATGCTTCCCAAGTATGTGTTTAAGTATGTGTTTAAGACTTGTCTCAGATGACTTATAATATAAGATAATGCCAAAGCCAAACAACTATAAGAAAACAATACTGGACGACACCTCATTTGTCTCCACTAACCATGCTAGGGTGTATATAACTTTTTCGGTCTTATCCCTCAAACTCAGTCGACACCTCTGTGTCACTCTCATAGAATAAAGACAAAAAAATGATAACAGCAAATGAAAGCATCACTGCCAAAATACTACAGCACTCTCGATGACTCAGTCTCTCTCGCTCAAACTCTCGGCCAGACTTCAAAATATGGAGGTAAAGGAAACAATACTAATACACAACAACCCTATTCTATTCGATCTCTGCACCTCTCGCTCAAACTATCTGCTACGCTGTGAAATAAAAATATGAAGATGAGAACACTCCTCTCTGAATCACCTCAAGGTACGATAACCTTTTTAACTCAAGATCAACAACAAACTTAATATAATATATATGGAAATTGAAAGTGTTTGACAATTACTGAAATCGAAACAACAATGATGAAAATTGACAGAACATTATCTCGCTTTTAAACTGCTCACTACTATGCTCTCTCTCCCTCAATTCTGTATGCTTCGAGGCCTTTAAATAGGCAAATAAATTGCATCTTAGCCATATCTACCAAGATGGACAGAAAATCTCAAAATCACACTTGAGCTGTAATATTTAATCCTTGAAGCTGCTCCTCGTGATCTTGTGTGTGCTGAGATTGTTTTTTTCTTGCTCACTGACTACCTCGAGCCGCTATGCTGCTTGGATGTGATGTCTATCTTTAGTGCACTGACTCTTGCTAAGTTCTTGCTAAGTTATTGCAACTTCTTTTAATACAAGTCAAAACACCTCACGGGCCAATATATATCATATGGCCCAATTTCCACTTCCAGGGCTGCCCAATTGGTTGGGCTATTTGCTTGGGCTTCCTAGGTAATTACTTCGTTGCTCGAACTCGGTTTTCGGCATTGTATTCTCCTCGAAATATCCACGTCCAAATATTATCGGATTTATCCAATTTGCTCCGATATCTGCAAGATATGAAATATAAATTAATTCTATGATATTTGAAGCATCTCGGATAAATAACGAGCAATATCATCCTTTTATGGGGTGTAAAATTAATGTAAATTATTGTCTTATCATAGCTTCACACCGGAGGGGAAGACTCACGTTCTCTAATTTTGTCTGATGGCTTGCGGCTTTATTAACACTAGAGAAAGAAATATTCTTTCTGTTTAAAATTCTGTTTATCGTATAATTATTTCTTTATTGAGAGAGATATTATTCGTGGATTCCTTTTTTTTTTACTGTCCCGAGTTATTCCCACGCAGCCTGGCTATGGGCTAGCCCCTGCCAGCCGTGGGCTTCTCAACGCCACACAGACTTTGGCAAGGCGTGGATATGTGCGCTCCACACTCCAGAGTTGGGACTAATCCTCGGGCCAGATGGATACGTCCCAAACCCACCCGACACCGAAAGTCATGAGGTATAACTCTCATGGGGACTTCCCAAAGTCTTGCGGGAGGTGGGGTTCGAACCCCTGACCTCCTAGTCACAAGAACTTTGGGGCCTCTCCCTCAGCCAGTAGAGCTGAGGGGTCATTGGCATATTTATTGAGAGAGATATTATTCGTGGATTCCTTCAAATGTCGTCTAACTAACCCTTCCAAGTTTTTTTTACCAGAAACGATTGCTTCAAAACCAAAACGAAAGTTACACGGGCTAAATAGCCCAAATGGTCTCACCGGCACATCGCAACCGGGAGAAAAAACGAAAGTTACACGGGCTAAACGAAAGTTACACGGGCTAAATAGCCCAAAGCTCACAAACGAGCACAAAACACAAATTGAAAAGCCGACAGGAAACAAAAAAACTGTAATAAGTAACCCCGAACTAGAGACCATACCACAAAAAAGTTGTTAAGCTAAATTTCCAGTATCCTTCATTTTCGTATGTTGTCACCACGGTGCTTACATCTTCGTCGGAAGGAGCTCCACGATGGGAGAACAGGCTCAGTGGCGGAGCCAGAGTATGATATTAGTGGGGTCCATTTTAATTGGACCCCATACACAGAATTTTTAAAAAATTCAATGGGTCCCAGTAGTATAAATTTTTTCGATTTCAGTCCTAGAATTTTTTTTTCTACCTAAGTTATTAATAATTTTTTCCAGTGGGGTCCATGGACCCCACTGGCTCTATGCTAGCTCCGCCTATGAAGAGACTCCACGAGGGAGAAAGGCGCCCGACCGAAGGATCGAGAGAGACGAGCTCCCAACATGGGAGACTCAAGTGGGACGACGGAGGTAGGCGCAGCAGCGGGGCTGCATGGCCGGCGGCGTGGCTGGATGTTGGAGGTGGGGCGGGAAGCTGGCGGCAGCCGAAGGCTGTGGGAGACGGGGCGGCGTAGGTGGGCGGAATGAAAGAATTTTTTTTTAACAAAAACAAAAAGAAAAATAATAAACTAGGCTCCCCCAACCCCGATGGAGGTTGGGGGAGCAGCGAACTACCTGGGAGAGGACGGAGCAAGGAGGGAGGAGGACTAGATGGAGAATGGAAAGGAAAGAGATGAGGGCGGAGGCGTTTGATGGTGGTGGGTAGTTTAGGGTTTCACCCCTTCCAATGAAAAAGTTCCACATGGAGAAAAGAACTCTCTCTCTCTCTCTCTCTCTCTCTCTCTCTCTCTATCTATATATATATATATATATATATATATCGAAAAGAAACCCCTCGTCCTCCTCAAACCCTAGCCGCCACACCAAGATCTCCTCCCCTCTCCTCCTCCGCCTCCACTAAGGGAGGTGGGGGATCCTTGCCCGCCGTCTACTGCTGGCCCCCTCATCCATCGCCGCCTGCTTCCACCGGCTGCAGCTGCCGTTGTTGGCCTCCCGCACCGCCCGACCGTTTGTGTCGGGCGGTGTATTCTCCTCGTGGGAGTTTCTCCTGTTTGAGGTACCTCCCCTTCGTAGGTGTTTTTCTCCCCTTCGTGGGAGTCTTCTTCTCCCCTAGTGGGAGTATTTTCTCTTTTTTTTTTGGGCTTTAAGGACGGATACTTGTACTATATCGGTCGCTTACGCAATAACATTTGTTTATTGCTCTATTGTATCTCCATTTGGATTGACGAATGAAATTTCTTTAAAAAAAATGTTCCACATGGAGAAGACAGACAAGAAATTATTTAAAAGGGAAAATTATTAATATTTGTTGAACAAAAATATACTTAATGTATTTTGGATTATTACCAACGCAATAGGCAAAACACGTGCCACTAGACGCTGCTCTTCTGTTTTCGGTTGCCTTCTTTTTCAATAAACCTAAATTATTATTCAATAATAATCATTAGCTGTATATATATCTTCTGCATGTTCGCTCCAGAACTTCTGCTTCAGATAGGAGATATTCCTTTACATATATACTAGTATATAGAAGCCGCACGCGGCGGTAAGTGCCCATAATTTCTTATGTAGTTGGCAAATCATAGACTAAAATTTTATCTTTGAAGCACCTAAAATAGCAAAAAACCTCAAATAGAACAAGTCAAAACCTCACAAGGTAGTTCCCATGGGTTAACCTAGATGGGCAAGAGGTGGAATTCTAACCCATTGGTCATGGGTTCAAATTCCATCACGAATGTGGTAGGTGCATTTGGATAGCTCATATCCAAAAAATAAAAGCTCACAAAGTACGCAATGCAAAATCTAGTTTATTTCTTCTCATTTAAACTATGCATTGCATTGATATCCTTGAAAGTTCTAGTAAGTGATAACGGCATGTAAACCGTTTTTACAAAGCGAACACGTGGACATATATTGGAAGTCATGTAAAAAGTGCGTTTGATATTTTTGCTGGAAAGGTTAAAAGGCACGTGTGGTTGTACTTGTATTCCTGTGAGATGGCCATCCTTTACTTCCTTGGTCTCCCCGCAATGATGAAGGCAACTTCTAGAGATTGAGAACCATTAAATCTTGGATCACAATGTGTGATAAGAGATCAAGTCATCGAAGGTCACTATTTTTTATCCTCCCATGCATTCCGTGATGTTTGTTCCATCATTTCTAAGTGAATTCCACCGGCATAGTAGTGCCTACTTGCCTGGTTCTTTCACCAAACCAGAACATATGGGCTGAACATGTTGTTTTATTTTATGTTGTAGAGGATCGATTATATGTGAGGGTCGATTATTTGGTGAGTGCAGAGGAGAAATAAATTGCTCTTTTGTTTATGGGAAGAGACGATTTTTCACATAGAAGAACAAAGTTTTTGCTTTCTAATACATAGCCTTTTCTTTCTTTTTTTTCTTCTCTCCCCTCACCACACGTTTTCTCTACTACACATGCATACATTTATATTACATAGTGGATGAGAAGCATATCACGGCATTGAATACTAAGCATGCGCATATCTTCATTTTGGTCGACGATAAGATATGTTATATGACTTTTCTTTGTTGTGATCTTCAAGCTTGATCTCCCTAAGGATTCTTCAAATATTTTGTGCTTCCAGATTTTTATTATTATTTTTTATTTTATTTTCTTCTTGATTGAGCTTATCCAATAAATTTCTCCCTTAAGCTAAATCTTCCAATCTTTCGTCATTCCTTAAACTTAACTCTCTTTCGTCTGTCGAATGTCGCGGCTCGCCACTTGCCGTCAATAACGTCTTCGAGCACTTCGCTTCAATGCTCAACATGTTCTTTCCAAACCAGGCATTTCTGTGACCCGTTTTTCTTAGTCCTAGCACTTTCCGATGTTCGTCTGACACCTTCTTTGGTCGTACTCGTCCGTTACTAAGTAGCATAGAGAGTCTACCACTAGATTTTCTTCTTGGACCGCCTTTGCCCTTCGGCTCGGTTCTTCGGCGATGTAATAAATATCCTCATATTTTTCTTTCATCCCTATGACGTAGTCCTTCAAGCTCGTCACCTTGTCGTTGATAATGGGAGTGTCGGTTTCTTCACGTTTCTTAGCAAGCTCCTTCTCTTTTATCACCTTGTTGAGATAATTCTGTACTGATCCGCATAATTTTTCACGAATAAATTTCGAATTTATATTTTACCTCCTCCGCGATTTGTCTGTGGGTTTTGTCGTACTCAATATCCGTGGGTGTATCGATTGGGTCCTTCGCTCCGGATCGCTTGGCATTCCTCAGCATCTCGAGGGTTTCCTTCGTCGGTACGTCAGTCATCTCGTTGGTCACGAGCTTATTGATCTTATTCATGACCTCCTCCGAGACTTCTCTGCGATTTTGGTCGATATCTTTTTCCTTCATATTTTGGTTATCGTCCATCCGCTTGGGGACATCCTTGGTCGTCGTCGTGATTTCATCCTTCTCGTCCGAATTCAACTTATCGGCGAGCTTATCCCTTTCGTTAATTCGTTTCCTCAAGTTGTTCATATAAGTCTCGAGATTGTTCCTTGCCTCAATCCATTCTTTTATCTCCTTCTCTTTCTTGCGTATATTTTCTTCTTTAACATATTTTTCTTTGTTAGAACTGGCCTGTGTAGGTTCTCCAGTTCTCTCTTTAGCGACTTTGCCATCAACATGTCGCAGGACCGTCGTCGTGGCTGCGTCGGTCGTCTCTTTCACGCCGCACTCATGGTTCTTTCTTCGCATGGCTTCTTTAACCTGCTGGGGCGTCAGCTTGTCTCTTCGTCATCAACGCCTTTCTCGGCCACGGTGTTGTAATTCTTTGTGGCTTTCTTGTTCGCCTCGTGGAATTTATCTGTATCTTCGTCCAACGACGTGTGCATGGCGTCGTCGATATTATTTTTCATCTCATTGACATTCTCCGATGTCTCCGCGTTGATTTCCTCGATTTTCTCAGGTGGTTGTCGAGGCGGCGTTTCTTCGACCTCTCCTCTAATTCAAGCTTTGAGGGGTCCTCCTCGTAGAGAGGTTCCGTTGGTGGAGTGGTGGTGGATACTTCACGAGTGATTTTTTCTTTAATCACTTCAATGGCTGCTTCAGCCTTTTTTCTCTTTTTTCACGGCCTCTTCGGCCTTTGGAGATTTTTTCTCCTTTTCTGTGGCTTCACCAGCGTCTTTCTTTGATGCTCCGCCTTCTTTTTCCTTCTCGGCCATAAGCGATGGTTCATCTTTTTTCTTTGTGTCCACCGGCTTACTCATCAGCGTAGTCTCTGTCATGCTTTCTCTCCACGCCGCGAGGTACGTCTTCTTGTACGGGTTTGCCCTCAACGTTCTTCTAGTCCTCCTTTGACGTCGCAAGTTCATCCTGTTTTTGTGGCTGAACTTGGTTGGTGCTATCAGCTTTTTATACGCTTTCTCCAACAGTTCTCAGGTTTCCTTGGTGTTTCTCATATCGCCTATCTCTCTGCTACTATCGGTATCTTCTATCGCATAGTAGATGATGATGAGCGCAATATTATTTTCTGTGAAGGGAGCTCGCCAAGTCTTCCGTTGCATTCATGTATACCATGTCGTATCGGGTCGGGTATGTCCGTCTTCGATGATTTCCCATAAACCCTGCTCTTCCAGCTTTCATTTTTACGCTCCATCTTGCGTAGTTACTCTCGGTGAGCTGCGTGACTAACATGTGGACATCTAATATCCTCGTCCACACCATCGGCACTATCGGCTCTGGCTCCATCGGCACTGGCGACACCATCGGCTCTGATACCATTTTGTTGTTTTATTTTATGTTGTAGAGGATCGATTATATGTGAGGGTCGATTATTTGGTGAGTGAGAGGAGAAATAAATTGCTCTTTTGTTTATGGGAAGAGACGATTTGTCACACAGAAGAACAAAGCTTTTGCTTTCTAATACATAGCCTTTTCTCTTTTTTTTTTCTCTCCCCTCACCACACGTTTTCTCTACTACACATGCATACATTTATATTACATAGTGCACCTCAAAAAAAATATTACATAGTGGATGAGAAGCATATCACGACATTGAATACTAAACATGCGCATATCTTCATTTTGGTCTAAAATAAGATATGTTATATGACTTTTCTTTGTTGTGATCTTCAAGCTTGATCTCCATAAGGATTCTTCAAATATTTATGCTTCCAGATTTTTCTATTATTATTTTTTATTATATTTTCTTCTTGATTAAGCTTATCCAACAGAACAACCATAGTATAAACCAGAAGTTGAATCTTGCCTAATCAGCGCCTCTAGGTCCTACGAACATTGTATAAACCAGATAGAAGCGTATGAACTTTTGTAAAAGATAAAGGGAGACAATATTCAACACATATATATGGAAGATTCTCCACGGAACCAAAGACCAGCATCTTCGACAACAAGTTGGGGTGATACAAGCCAAAGCATTTGTCATCTCAAAATTCGAAAATGGCTATTTATAAGAATCCATATGACCCCTTTCATCATGGCAACATTCTATTCCATAGCTGAATTAGCATATGTATTCCACACGAACACGAGTAGTTCGAGATTCATCAGTATTAATAATATGAATGCATCACTGTTACATCTCAGAAGGAGGGAGCAGTAACACAAACACCCGCAGCAGCATCCAGATAGACCTGGTCGTTATTATCAGTTTCATCTTTAAGATCAAATCTATGAGCATCAGCCTACTATAGATATTTAAAATTGCATGAGCAATAATATCATACTAATCAATTGAGGTAAGGGCTGCTTAGATGAAAAAAAACTGCCTCATCCGCTGGGGGCATTTTCAGATTCCGTATAGACTTCGATCGAACCAACGAAACTCGGAACACAACAATTGGCTTGATTTTTTAGGATCTATAATCCTCACCAAAAGGAATACTATAAAACAAGCCTGCAAAATGTTCGAAGCTCAATTGCGACAACAAATGGAACAAACGTAAGATAATAGACATCAATTGACAAGACAAAATGTTTCATAAACAGATGAGTACGTTGAAAGCTTCCTTAGGCCAAAGTCGTCTTATGAGCAATGGCCCCCTTGTTGAAAAATAATTAATGTTTTATTTTTGGGTATATGTTTGAATGGGCTTTTAGTTGTTTGGTTGTTTTTTTTGTCTAAGGCCCATTTTAGTATTAATTTTTGTATTAGGAAAACCTATTGCTGAAAAAAGAGAGAATGAGAGTTTTTTGAGCATGGAAAAAAAGCAGCTCTCCCTCTCAATTTTCATCTTCACTGTTCGACTCCCACCATAAAAAAACAAAGAAGACAAGTTAGTTTGTGATGCTAAGGCCAACATAAATGGTATCAGAGCTTGTGGTTGGTGAGATTTGAAGTGGGTTCTTCCATTGAAGGTGAAGAAAATAAAGGTTGAAGTTGAGAAGGATACCATGGCTACCAAGGAGGTGTTTGGACACCACAAGGTGGGCAGGCCATAATTGATGGGGAGAGTTATGATTATTGGAGTATTAAGATGAAGACTCTTTTGATTTCACAAGATTTGTGGGAGATAGTAGAAGAGGGTTATGTGATAAATGAAAAAATAGAAGAGAAGAAAGATGGGAAAGGAAATGTTGTGAAGGCTACGGTTTCGGATCCCGACGAGAAGGAGAATAGAAAGAAGGATGCAAGGGCTCTTTATTTGATTCAAGGAAGTATCTCCAATAAGATTTTTTCGAGAATAATCGGGGCTCAAACCTCCGAGCAAAACTTGGGAGATTTTGCAAAAGGAGTTTCAAGGCACCGACAAAATTAGAATGGTAAAGCTCTTAACCTTGAAGAGGGAGTTTCAAAATTGCAAATGAAGGAGAAAGAGACTCTACAAGAGTATTTCTCGAAAGTGATTGAGGTTGTGAATCAAATAAAAATTTGGGTGAAACTTTGAGCGATAAGTCGGTGTGTGAGAAGTTCTTGATTAGTCTTCCTTCCAAGTATGATAATATTGTGGCCGTTATTGAAGAGACGAAAGACCTCTCTACTATTAGTGTGCATGATCTTATGGGCTCTCTTGAGAGACATGAAGAAAGGTTGAATAGGCATGGTGACCAAGTTCTTGAAAGCGCCTTTCAATCTAAGGTGAATGTGAAAGAGTATAACAACCAAAGAGCGGCCAATGGAAATACCTTTCGTGGTGGCTTTAATAGTGGTAGAGGCCGAGGTCGATTTGGGGGTAGATTTGATAGTGATGTAACAACCACATGACCGGGGATGAGTCGTTTTTTGCAAGCTTGATAGCACCGCTACTACTCAAATTACAATGGGCAATGGTGCGGTGGTGAAATCGAAGGGGAAAGGCACGATTGCGGTTGCATCAAAGAAAGGTAGGATGCTAATTCATGACGTATTACTAGTGCCGGATTTGGCTCGAAATTTGCTAAGTGTTGGGCAATTGGTTAAGCATGGTCACGCGGTTCACTTCAAGGGAGAGGCTTGTAGAATATTTGATAAAGTTGGGAATAAAGGAGAGTTGATGGCCGTAGTGAAGATGGAAAGGAATAGAAACTTTCCTCTCGCTCTCAGCCCAAAAGAAGTGTTGCCTTGAAGGTTGGTGTAGGTGACGACTCATGGTTGTGGCATAGGAGGTATGGCCATTTAAATTTTGAGAGCTTGAAGTTGCTAAGTAAGAAGGAAATGGTGTATGGGCTACCATCAATAGACGATAAAGGTGGCATATGTGAGGCATGTGCTCTTGGGAAGATACATCGAGAATCATTTCCGACGGCGAAGGCATGGAGAGCAAAGACGCCATTAAAGCTTGTTCACACCGATATCTGTGGTCCCATGAGCACAAACTCACATGGCGGAAACCGGTACTTCATTACCTTCATTGATGATTATTCAATAATGTGTTGGATTTATTTCTTGAGGCAAAAGTTGGAAGCGCGTTATGTCTTCAAAAAGTTTCAAAGAATAGTTGGGAGACAAGTGGCCGGTTGATAAAGAAGTTAAGAAGCGATAGAGGTGGTGAGTACAACTCTAAGGAGTTTGAGAAGTTTTGTGAAGATACGGGCTTAGAGAGACAATTGACGATTAGTTTTACACCGGAGCAAAATGGCGTGGCCGAGAGAAAGAATAGGACCATTGTTGAAATGGCAAGAACCATGATGAATGGAAAGGGATTGCCATTGATTTTTTGGGCGGAAGCAACATTATACGGCGTTGTATTTATTGAATAGGTGTCCCACAAAGGCGGTTGAGAACAAGACTCTGTTCGAAGCTTGGTCCGACGGGAAAAAGCCATCAGTGAATCACTTGAAGGTGTTCGGGTCCATTTGCTATGCACATGTTCCAAAGGAGTTGAGGAACAAGCTTGAAGATAAAGGTGAGAAGTGCATCTTTGTTGGCTACAGTACAAAATCAAAAGGCTATAGGCTCTTTAGCTTGAAAAGAAACAACGTGATAGAAAGTCGAGATGTGATTGTTAATGAGAAGGACCATTAGATTGGAAAGGAAACGGAGTTGAAAGTGTGTCATATCCTATTCAAGATGATGCACAAGAAGGGCCAAGTGTAGTGGGCACGACATCGAAGAGGAAGATCCATCATCTGCAATAACAAATATCGGGCGGCGTCGTCATCACCAAGCTCAACGCCGGTAAGATTGAGGCCTATAACCGATATTTATGCACATTGTAATTTTGTCGTTGTTGAACCGGAGAACTTTGAGCAAGCAATTAGAGAAGAAGTTTGGAGAAATACTATGAAAGATGAGATAAATATGATTGAAAAGAATGAGACATGGGAGTTGGTTGAGAAGCCAAAGGAGAAAGATATTGTTGGGTGGAAGTGGTTATACAAGATAAAGACTAACCCGGGTGGTTCCGTGCAAAATACAAGGCAAGGTTGGTGGCGAAAGGGTACACTCAACAACCCGATATCGACTATCATGAGACATTTGCGCCGGTTGCAAGGAATGAGACTATTCGTTGTTGATTGCATTAGCGGCACACAAAGGTTGGAAACTTTACCAACTTGATGTGAAGTCGGCTTTTTTGAATGGGGTGTTGAAAGAAGAAGTGTATGTGGAGCAACCTCAAGGATTTGAGTTGGAGGGTGAAGAAATGAAAGTGTACAAATTGAAGAAAACTTTTATGGGTTGAAGCAAGCACCACGTGCTTGGTATGGGAATATCGATGCATTTCTCGGAGGAAGGATTCAAGAGGAGTCCAAGTGAGCCGACACTTTATGTGAAGCAAGGTACCAACTCTATACTTCTTGTTTCACTTTACGTTGATGATTTGATATTTACGGGAAATGATGAGATGATGACGAGACAGTTCAAGAATGATATGTTGAGAAGATATGAGATGAATGACTTGGGCTTGTTGCATTATTTTTTGGGGATTGAGATTGATCAAAGGGATGATGGTGTATTTATTTCTCAAAAGAAGTTTGCCCAAGATATTTTATCAAAATTTAAGATGGAGGATTGTAATCCGATCATGACACCATTGTTGGTGAATGAGAAGTTGGTGAGAGAGGTGGTAGTGGTGATGCCGATGCGGCTTTATATAGGAGTCTAGTTGGGAGAGTGTTATACCTTACGACTACTAGACCGGATATCATGTATGCCTCGGGGTTATTGTCTCGGTTTATGCACCGACCGAGCAAAACTCATTTTGGAGTTGGGAAAAGATTGTTGAGGTGTATTCAAGGGACCAAAGAGTTTGGCCTTATGTATGAAAGAAGTGATAAAGAGGGTGTCGAGTTATTTGGTTATTGTGATAGTGATTGGGCCGGTAGTATGGATAATATGAAGAGTACATCCGGATATACATTTACGCTTGGATCCGGAGTATTTAGTTGGGCATCGAAGAAGCAAGAGAGAGTAGCACACTCTTCGGCGGAGGCCGAATATGTATCGGCAAGTGAAGCTACAAAGCAAGTTGTATGGTTGAGGAAGATTTTAGAAGGCATGGGGGAGAAGCAAGACATGGCGACAGTTATCTTTTGTGACAACAAGTCGGCGGTTGCAATGTCGAAAAACTCGGTATTCCATAGTCGAACGAAGCACATCAATCTCAAGCATCACTATATTCGAGAGGCGGTCGAATATGAAGAAATTCAAATCAAGTATGTGAAGACCGGTGACCAATTGGCAGACATTTTTACCAAAGCTCTTCCCGGTGACAAGATTATCTATTTTAGGGAATTATTTGGTATGAAGGTTTAAAACATTAAGGGGGAGTGTTGAAATTAATGTTATTTTTGGGTATATGTTTGAATGGGCTTTTAGTTGTTTGGTTGTTTTTTGTCTAAGGCCCATTTTAGTATTAAGGTTTTTTGTATTAGGAAAACCTATTGCTGAAAAAAGAGAGAATGAGAGTTTTTTGAGCAGGGAAAAAACGCAGCTCTCCCTCTCAATTTTCATCTTCACTGTTCGACTCCCACCATAAAAAAAAAAAAAAAAAAAAAAAAAAAAAAAAAAAAGACAAGTTAGTCTGTGATGCTAAGGCCAACACTCCTCCACCGACCTTGCCTCTATGGAATCATTGCGGTTCGTATTAGCAAAGCTTAAAATCCTCTCGAACCTTCAATATCGGCAGTCCTGCTCATCTTCTTCTTCTCCGCCTCTTCATGACGCTGCATCGCCGCCTGCTCCTCTTCCTTCCTTCGTCGGAGCTCGGCCTATGTAACCTTCGCCGTAGGATGAATACCATGTCGGCTTTCTTATCCGTTTTTTCCAGGTTTTTCTCGTGTTCTCTCTTTTCTTGCTCGGCCAATCGGCGACCTTATGCTTTCTTCGTGGATAAATCGGCTCGCTTCTCGGCTTCTTTGCAGCCTTCCATAAGCTTCACGCCAGTACTGCTCTTCCATCAGCAGCGATAAGTGCCCGTGTTTTCGCGGGCACAGCCGGGATGCGTTGGCGTGTGGGAAGAGTTTGTAGTTAGTGAGGGATTTGGTAGAGATGCGTGCGTTGGGTTTTGGATGGAATCGTGGAAGGGATGATAGATAATTTACAGGCTATCTTATGATATTTTAGGTTGCCAAGATAAATGATAAATCGATAATATCGTAATAAATAGGTAACGTAACGACAAGTAAGCTAGAAATAGGCAATATATAGATTACGACCAATACTATTCATAAGACCCATCGCCGCTTATAAGTATTAATAATATATATGTAAATCCAATAGTGAAAAATAGAAAAAGGAAGTGAAGCTGCTAAACTTTACAAACACGTAATATATATAACGATTTTTCTGCCAAAAGAAAATCAGACTGAGAAATGGAAAAAGGCGTAAGCAGAAAGCAGCTTATGGAAAATTAATTATTTAATTAAGATATATGAAAGAGACAAGAATGTCTATTCAGCCGCTTATCTTCTTTCTTGCATTTTTTACTGTCCCGAGGTATCCCCACACAGCCTGGCTAGTCCCTGCCAGCCGTGGGCTTCTTAACGCCACACAGACTTGGCAAGGCGGAGGCTATGCGCTCCACACTCCAGAGGTGAGACTTATTCTCAAGGCCAGATAGATACGTCACAAACCCACCGGACATCGAAAATCATGAGATATAACACTCTCAACGGGAATTCCCAAAGTCTTGTGGGAGGTGGGGTTCAACCTCTGACCCCCTAGTCACAAGTACTTTGGGGCCTCCCCCTCAGCCAGTAGAGCTGAAGGTAGGGATGTCAACTGGGCGGGGGCGGGGATTAGGTCCCCATCCCCGTCACGACGGGGAATCCCCATTCCCGTCCCCGCGAACTTAACGGAGAAAAATTCATCCCCATCCCCGTCCCCGCCGGGTCCCCGCCCCCGCGGGGATTCCCCGTCCCCACGAATTTTTAAAAAAAATTATATTTTCATTAAAATATAATTGAAAATATTATTTATATTATATTTTACATAATATTTATATTATAGTAATAAAAAATGAGTTAACAAAATATTATTTAAACTATATATGTATAAAAATATTATTTTGGATATTAATTGAAGATATAAAATATTTTAGTCCCCGCCCCGTCCCGTCCCCGGCTACGCGGACAAAAAATTCCCCATCCCCGCCTCGCGGGGATTAAAATTCGGGGATTCCCCGCCCCGTTCGGGGCGGATCCCCGCGGGGACGGAGAATCACCGTCCATTGACAAGCCTAGCTGAAGGGTCATTGGCATCTTCTTTCTTGCATCAACATTAGGTTAACTTGAGCTTATACGCTACTGTCTACAATATTAGACTAAAATAACGTTTTTGAATTTATAATATTAAATATCAATTATAGTGCAGTTCTATTTGAGGTTAAAAGAAATGGAGACATACGCTTGATAACTTCGAGATTAAATTATAAAAAAAAAAACAACAATGGATATAATAGTACGTCTATGAATCTTACAAAACGTCACACATATATAATGTGCCCACAATTAAATGATTTTTATTTTTGTTATATTTTTTAAATAGAAAGAAACTTCTGAAAGATACAATTGGTCCCTCCCGACCCTAGGAATCTCTCATTTTTAAATATTTGTTTATCACTAAATTTTTGCCGTATATTGAATTTATACAGTTGAACTTTGAAGACGTCTTCAATATTGAAGTTGACTTCATGATATGAGATCTCACGACAATTACATAGTTGTCAATTACCTAAATAATATCAACTAATAACCTGTCATGCCACTTAATCAATGTAGTATTTTGACCTATATAATGAAGAAATAGAAACACTACATATATAATATTAATTTTTTTCTAGTAAATTACTATTATTTGCAGTTTGTTTATGTCGAAGATTGAGTAAGCTGCACTCAACGTGACCGTGGAAATTGCATACAATGCCGAATGGAGTTATTACAAGAATGAGACAATTAAATATTAATCAAGCAATTAAATTATGATTAAATAGTAGCAAAAAGGTCAAGAATATTCAGTAGACATAACATAAGCCGTCCATTATCCGACAATCCATGTTTCACCCGTTTCTAACATATTTAGAAAATTAGCTCGACCGTTAGGACTGCAAGCTAATATTTTGATTTAATGATTTTTTCAATATCCAAGGTCATTATCGATTCCTTCGACTCTCTCATATCCGCCGCCACCTAGAAATTAATTTCATTTTAGTCTATTCAAATCGTAAATTTTTTAAATAGAATGAAAACAGTTCTTAAGCCCATTAAGAAAGACTATTTAGAGTATTCTGAAAGTTCCATTTTAGTAGTTAACATTGAGCATTTCCTTTCCATGTGAGCATTTTTTTTATCTTGCCACGCCCCACCCCACCGCATAGAATTGTCTAAGAAGCTATAACTACTTATCTTTCTCAATAATGCAATGAAGCCAACTGGGAGAAATTTCACTTCATCTCGCTTCCTTCAAATTCAGAATGAAGATCAATGAGTCTTCTATCTTCAGTTAAAATTTCAGGTCAATCGAACAACGTTCGCCATCGATCTGTGAGAAATTCGAACGTGCCGCTGACAAAAACTGCTGCTGAAATGTGTTTCTTTTTTGCTTCTGCTGTAGCCCTCTGATCGAACGCTGTTGTTGTTCTCTTTTAGTTGTGCACTCTAATGTGGGTTAGGAAATGAGCTGAGATAATTACTCATTGCTGGGCTTTTGGAGCTTTATTTTGGTATCATAGCTCATTGTGGTTGTGTTGAGGTGTAAGTCGCTGTATTCGATTTGGTGATTAGTGGATTTTGGATAGTTTGATCCTGTGGTTTTTACCCCGTCGATTTGAAAGGGATTTTCCATGTTAGATCGATGTGTTTGCTATTCCGTTGCATTTCTACGTAAGATGCATTATTGCTATTTAATATTTTGTGCCGTCCAATATCAGAGTGGTATTCTATCTAAAAACCTTTTTTCCGAAAAACTTCGTATCTCCTCCTTCCTCCATTAATGGAGGTTGGGGGAGGGGAGCTCCTCTTTTCCATTCCTCATTTTTATTTATTGTCTTTCTTCTCTTATTCGGTTTCATAAATCTCCTCTACATGGGAGTTCCCATTTCTGGGAATTTTGTACCCTTTATGGGTCTTCTTTCCTCTTTCATGGGATGTCCTTTCTCCTTTCATGGGTATTTTTCTCATCTCGTAGGAGCTTGTCATCTGACTTAAGAGGTACAAGCTCAAACAAGAAACACTACTCTTTGTTCGAGGAAAAAATGCGTAGCTCTTATAGATATGAATTTGCTAGCCATCTTGCTATGGAGTTGTAGGTTCACTTTGAAAATTGATTTGCGAGTAGTTCATTTTTTGTTTTTATTCGTCTGTGGTTAGATGTTCTTTCGACTATGATGTATGTGTACGATCGATGTAAACCAGAGAGACATTTTGGATTGTTTAACCCTTGTACCTATTTTTGTTAATGATACAAGAAGTTTATCGTTGGAAAAAGATAATCTTTCTCAAATAAAATAATAAATTCTCCCTTGTAGAGACTTCAAGAGTTGTGTAATAAGATTCTCTTCTCTGCTTTGCAGGTTCTAACCTCTGAATGTTGAAAGTGATACAAGTTTCTTCCTTTTTCTTGCCAATCGATTCAATTTTGGCGGAAGCAAAAAAAAAAAAAGAAAAAAAAAATTTGTGCTAGTGCGACACATTTCATGAAGACAGCATTTCATTTTACTGAGATTTAACAGAAAATAAATTCGAAAAAAGAAGGGCTAACTTGATAATTTATCTGTGTCAGAGCACCAATTTCTTCGAAGGCAAAATGATGGCAGCGACTGGATTATGCTCTAAACCGCCGCCTCGATCGATCACCAGCCTAAGGCCGTCGATGTGGACTTTTCCATGGTGGCTGCTTAACACAATAGTTCGAGTCTTGCTCAGTTCCTATGAATAGGTAGCAGATTTTCGTTCGTTTTTTTTACACAAAGCTGTAAGAAGAAAGGGATTCTAGCAAATCAAACCTCGGGTAAGTCCCAAACGTTCTTTCTTCCACTCAAAGCTTCGACCTTTGGAATCGCCGTGTCCTTAGCTTTCAGATAATTCAGTTGCTCCTCGACGTTCTTACCTTTCTCTAAGCCAGCTTGAACTGCTATGAGTTTACAGATTTGCAAGCCTTCTTCGGTTTCTATGGTAACATTATCCTAAACAAAGTCCCAAATGTTAATCAATTCAAAAGTTAGGGTACAAACGACTGGCAAATTCTTACAAGAAGATTTTGGGTTTTGGATTTCGATAACTGACCTCTTCATGAACCCAAACTAGATTGGCAGAAACCTCTTATGCTCATCAGGGACAGCCTTAACCAAACCTAAGCAGATGCAAAGAACAATTAAGAAATCAAAAAACGAAGCAACGCAACAAACAATCCCAAATCACATTTCACGAAATCCCAAACAGCCTTAATCAAACCTAAGCAGATGCAAAGAACGTCTAAGAAATCGAAAAAGGATCCACGAGAATCATACCATACGATCCATGGGGAACGCCCTAGGATTCAAAGGTGGGCCCAGCATCGTAGATCGAGCCCTGATACTCTGTGTTCTTCGCACGATTGAACCCAGACATCTTCCCAGCCCACCTCCTACCTTGGAGGTGCATATCCTCGTACCATCGCCTCTATACCACCCTTCCCTCTCCTCGTTCACGGCGTACTCTTCCCACGTGTCCGCGAATGACGCGCCGCCGCGCGGGTCGGCAGAACGCCCAGGAACGCCGCGAATGCGAAGTCGTGGTTCCCGCACAAGAACACGTGGGACTGGTTGGGGTAATTGGAGGGAAGCGATATCAGGAATCGATGACTTCCTTGGTGTTTCTTCCTCGATCGCAGTAGTCGCCGAGGAAATGATCAGCGCCGATTGGAATCGGACGGGCCTATCGTGGATTCGAGGTTCGACCATAGAGATCGAAGCTTGGATATGTAGCCGTAGATGTCTCCTATTCAGCAGACGATTCTTTGCGCGGTGGCGGCCATTTTTTTTCCTTCTTAAGGTCTCTGTGTTGTTGATTGAGCTTTATATAGATTTCATAGGATGAAGAGACTTCGCTTTCTGATTTTGGCGGCTTTTGGTTGACAGATGTAAGAGGAACCAACCGTTCGTTCTTACTTACGTTTATAGTCCAGTGCTTTAAAAAGCGGGCGATCTCGAAAATTTAGACCAAAACGCGATGATTCGCATAAAAAAGCGTACGGCACTGTATTATTACGAGGTACAGAGATGGTTGTGGGATGTCCCTTCTATGATAAGACGTTTGCAAAACAGATATTCATTATAGTTTTCCAATTTTTTTTCCAAACTTTTTATTACTTTCACCTAAATCATAAAAAAACGACTATTTAATGTTTCAAAAGGTTTGTGTTTTTCATCTTCTTTGGAAGTTGATACACTTAGCTTAGGGAGAGGTAGGACAAAAGTTGATCTTAGCCTTCAGTTGTTAGAGAACCATTTTCATCATGTTAAATAAGAAACACATTATTCCTCCGAAAAAAATAAGAAACACATTACTCATAGGAAAAAATGCATGGCAACGCTCTAATTTCCTAATATCGAGGCAATAAAGAGAAGCGGTAATTAACAGTTTTTTAACTAACTGTTCTACACAAGTAGCAGGTTCTTACTTTCTCTCTTCTTCCTGAGGTAATACAATTGATCAAACTTACCTTCTTAGGGCTCCATAGTTTCTTGTCACCTACAAAATAAACGGTTATCAGCGCGGATTTTTCGCTACTGAGAGAGAGAGAGAGAGAGAGAGAGAGCTATTACCCGAGGTTGAGATTTAGTAACCTTTTTAGCCATATCCTCGTCATCATCGTTGTTATTTTTTCATAGTATAGATATAGAGATAAAAAAGAATGCTTGTAATTCATATCATGTTTTTTGATTGTACAATGATAGTCAATATATAGGCAAATACTACGGTTGGAAATAAGACCGTTAGAAACTTATTCCCTAATTTACTCTACTAGTCCCCATTTTCTTCAACACTCCCCCTCAAGCTGGGTTCATATAGGTCGATAGAGCCCAACTTGTTTAGTATCTTCTGAAAATTGTGGTTGTTAACTGCTTTAGTGAAGATGTCTGCTAGCTGATCTTGGCTTTTGACAAATGGAGTCTCGATGTCTTTAGCTTGTACTTTTTCACGAACAAAATGGCAATCCACTTCAATGTGTTTTGTCCTCTCGTGGAACACCGGGTTGGATGCTAAGTGTCTTGCTGCATTATTGTCGCAATATAATTGCATCGGCTTGCACTCTATCTTCATGTCTTGTAATAGTTGTTTTATCCATATTAGCTCGCATGTTGTTAAAGCCATAGCCCGATATTCTGCTTCAGCACTTGATCTGGCTACGACTTTCTGTTTTTTGCTTTTCCATGTGACAAGGTTCCCTCCAACAAATGTGCAATAACCTGTCGTTGATCTCCTATCATAGCTTCCTGCCCAATCAGCATCGGTGTAGCCAACAACATCGTTTGTCTTGTTTGGTCTCATCCAGATTCCACGTCCAGGTGTCCCCTTTAGATACCATAAAATTGTGTCTATAGCTTCAAGATGACTGGACCTGGGAGCCTGCATAAACTGACTAATACAACAAACAGCAAATGAAATTTCAGGCCGTGAAGCAGTCAGATATATAAGTTTCCCTATTAATCTTTGAAATCGACCGATGTCTTGCAGAGGTTCTCCGTCTTCTTGATTCAATTTTTTATTAGCTTCCATGGGAGTTCTAGAGGGTTTTACTCCCAACTTTCCTGTTTCTTTGAGTAAATCTAAAGTGTATTTTCTTTGGGAGAGAAATAAACCCTTTTTCAAATGGGCGATTTCTATCCCTAGAAAGTATTTGAGGCGTCCTAAATCTTTGATTTCAAATTTTTGTTTCAAGTAGTTCTTTATGTTATTTATTTCTTCACTATTGTTTCCAGTTATAATTATGTCATCCACATATATTAAAATTATGATAGTAGTTTTATTATGATTTCTCACGAACATCGATGTATCAGCAGAGCTTTTATCAAATCCTTGTGCAAGAAGTGCACGACTTAATTTAGTATACCAAGCTCTTGGAGATTGTTTTAAACCATAGATTGACTTATTGAGTTTACACACTAACCTTTTGTTTGTTTTTTCAAGTTTGTGGCCTGGAGGTAGGTTCATATAGATTTCTTCTTCCAAATCTCCTTGTAAAACTGCATTTTTAACATCCATTTGAGACAAACTCCAACCGGAGTTTACAGCAACAGATTCTGATGGTTTTCATTTTTGCAACCGGAGCAAACGTTTCCTCGTAATCTATGCCATAAGTCTGAGTGAAACCTTTTGCTACCAGTCTGGCTTTATATCTTTCTATAGTTCCATCACTGTTAAATTTTTATTTTGTAAACCCATTTACACCCGACGGGTTTTTTATCTTTTGGTAGTGGAACAATATCCCAAGTATGGTTTCTTTCAAGTGCATCAACCTCTTCTTCCATGGCTTTACACCAAGTTGGTTGTTTAAGAGCTTCATTATAATTTGTAGGTTCAACTTCTTTCTCTATAGAGGTTAGAAAACTTTGTGTTGAGACGATATCTTACTATATGAAATATAATTTTGGATAGGATATGTTATATGATTTGTTACATAGTCATTGAATTTTGTTGGTCGCTTAGTTGGTCTAGTTGATCTCCTAATTATTTGATTTTCATTATTTTCTCCCCCTGAATAGGATTCGATATTTTCAGTAATTCCCATATTATTTGGGTCTTCGATTATGGCATTATATTTTTGATTGGTCTCTTCAAGGAAAGTTAACTCGGGAAGAGGTATGTTATTTTTGTTCTCTAAATTCGTTGATTCTTCTAAATTAGGATAATATGATTCATCTTCGAGAAATGTGACATCCCTTGAAATATATAATTTTTTGGTTTTGGGATCATAACACTTGTAACCTTTCTTTTGGGACGAATACCCTAAGAATACAGCTTTTATGGAGTTTGTGTCAAGTTTGTCAAGTCTCTTGATGTGTACATAGCAGACACATCCGAAGACTCGCAGGTGCCCCGAGTTGGGTTTCCTATTTAGGAGAATTTCTATTGGACTTTTATAATTCAAAACTACGGTGGGTAATCTATTAATAAGGTATGTGGCTGTAAGTACTGCATCAGACCAAAATACTTTAGGAACATTATTTTGAAATAATAGCGATCTCGTCACTTCAAGGAGATGACTATTTTTTCTTTCAGATACTCCATTTTGTTCAGGAGTATTGATACATGTTGTTTGATGCAGTATTCCATTTTGTTTAAAAAATTCTAAAAAGTTTCTATTTACATATTCAGTTCCATTATCAGATCTGAAGATTTTAATTTTTGAATTATATTGATTTAGCACAAGATTTGAGAATTCTAAAAACATGAAAAAACATCAGATTTATTTTTAGTAAATAAAGCCATGTGATGCGAGAATAATCGTCTATAAATGTGACAAAATATTTAAAATTATTGTAAGATTCAACTTGGGCTGGACCCCACACATCAGAATGTATTAAATCAAACATTTTTTCAGATTTATTTGTAGAAATACGAATAATCTAGTTTGTTTTGAAAATTTACAAATATCACAATTATGAGTATCAAAATAAAATCAGGAAAAACTTTAGTAAGAATTCTATCTGAAGGATGACCAAATCGTTTATGTAAAATTTTACTTTGGTTAGAGGATCTTTTTGTGGTGTATAGGACATTAATAGGAATGTCGACTAGATATAATCCATTGTCTAGTCTTCCTTCTCCAATGATATTTCCTGTTGTTTTATTTTGAAAGATAACTTTATTGTCAGTGAATATTACGTTACAATTAAGATCTTCAGTAATTCTTTTAACGGATAATAAGTTTGATTTTAATTCGGGCAGATAAAGAGTATTCGGTAATTTTTTTAAAAACACTTCTGAGGTACCTATACCGATTATTGGAATTTTATTTCCATTAGCTACAGTTACGAATTGAGATGCGTTTTGATATTTTATATTCGATAAATTATTCCTATCACAGGTCATATGATGGGTAGCTCCTGAATCTATTATCCAATAATTTTTCGAAATATTTCTATTTTCATAACTCATACCAGTAAAATTGAATTGGGATTTCATACCTGGGTTGTGTTTACCTGTTATGTGCACACAATTCGAGATTTGGTTCATTGGATCAGCATTTGCTTTAGCCCACTTTGATATTGGCCCAACATCATTAGCGTCTCCAAAGGCTTTTGCTTCAGCCCATCTGCCAGGTTCAGCCCATAGCCCATTTCTCAAGCATTTTTCTCTAGAATGTTCCCAACAGATCATTTCTTTCCACGATGCAAATGTCTCATCTTGTTTCCCATTTGCTCCAATCGAAACTTCTGTATATTTGTCTCTGTCCTCGTCCAAGATCTTAACTCTCTCGGCCGTTCTCGTCCATCCCATCGAGCTTCTCTCGCGCAAAGCACAACTCCGGCTCAGACTCGAACAACTCGTTGCGGCAGAGACGGATGTACAGAGAGTCGAAGCTCATGGGTACCATGATAGCTCTGATATTAGGGCTCTTTGAGGGAACCCATTTGCTTTCGGCGCAGCCGCACTCTGTTTCTTGATGGCTAGGATCGGTGCGGCCATTATCTAGAGGAACGGAGAGATGTAGGTGTCTGGTGATGGGGATTTTTGATAGATCAGAGTTATCGTGGTTTTTTGGAGCTTCTGTGAATGTGGTTTTTTTTGCAATGATCGAGATCTCTTCGAGATCCTTTTGTTTCTGCAATTCCTTCTCCGATACCATGTTATTTTTTCATAGTATAGATATAGAGATAAAAAAAAGGTTGCTTGTAATTCATATCATGTTTTTTGATTGTACAATGATAGTCAATATATAGGCAAAAATACTACCGTTGGAAATAAGATCGTTAGAAATTTATTCCCTAATTTACTATACTAGTCCCCATTTTCTTCAACAATCGTCATCTTCATCTTCATTTCTACTCGAAAGAAAACGATGAAGCGAAGATGATGAAGGAGAGTTGTCTTTCTTCCCCTCTTTGAGGTAGTAGTAGAACCTCTACCACCTCTTCCCCTTGGAGCAGCTCATTTCCTCTCCTTCCCTTGAAGTGCTTTCGAGTCATCCTTGCGAAGTTATAACAACATTTCTCACACTCGCCGATGAGCCCTTAGCTCTACTGGTTGAGGGGGAGGTGCTTGGAGTCATGTTGGGAGAGGTTCTGGGTTCGAACCTCCACCCTGTGACATTTCTCCAGGCCTGCCCACATGGGTCCAGACATATGTGATTGACCTGGTCCGCCCGTTTAGCAGGTAGTGGGTCGGTCCCGGGGTTTCACCATCGGCTTTCCCCGGTTACCAGAAAAAAAAACATTTCTCACACTCAATGTAGGTGTGTATTTCGAGAGATAAATTTACGTACCGAGCTGTCTGCAATATCATTATCTATTCTAGCCGTTTCGTCGTTCGAGTCTGAATCCACGTCATCCTCGCTGACAGCAATGCTTTGAATTGAAGCTGCTGCAGCAATCGAAGCAGGCCTAATACACACACACAGAGAGAGAGAGAGAGACCCTTAGAAACTTTATTAGAAAAATCATATGCCATTTATCGATAAAAAGTCAGAAAAACTTATTGATGGCAATAACTACGGTAATGGTAACCACAATGGTGGTTTATAGGTGTGTCATATGTGCTTATTGTTAGGGAGTGTGCCCTCGGAATGCCATACGGGGACTAGGAATAGTATAGGGCGCACGATGATGTATAGGTTGTAAGACAGGTTTATTGTATATACTGTCAAATAAATTAATGAATATATATTTTCATTATAATAAAGGCATTATTATTTATTTATTGAATTTAAGTCTACTTGGCATCCGGTAGTGCGATAAATAAATAACACCTAGATGTTTGAGTTGGACGTCTGATTCTCGTGGGACGAGAGAGGAGACACCGGACGGTCCTTAATCTCAACATTAAATAAAAAGTCCGTAAGTCTAAGGATTCTAGGTGGGTGACTAGATATCCGAATATGACTTATCCATTGACGACCACATATTATCGGTAGTGTCACCGATTACCTGAGAGGTTGTGGGTCGTGATGGAGATATTGGTGATCGGAGAGATTGCGTATTCGGACATTCGGCTCGTATTCGTCTCAATCACATGGCTAGGATGTTGTCAATGATTGAACGAATGACTATAGCAGCCTCAGACCGATAGGGTCATTGACGGATTTGCTTTCGCGATTTCGGTTTGTCGCTAGTTGGCTAGGCTCGTAAGTGTTCATAAATGAGATACGGGTCAGCGACGAAACGCAACCGACTTTACGGAGGTGATTGCCGGGCTTTGACTGCTATCGGGATTCACTGCCTATATTCGTATAGGTTAATGTCCTATGAGGTAATCGGAGAGCAACGATTATAAAGCCTTCGGCCGAAGCTTGGAAAACTTGCTCGTATTAGATATAGAGCGGAGTTTAAATAATCAGTTCGATCTCGATTATAACATAGTGTTAGGTTAGTGAGTTTGACATTTGCATGGCTCTCACCTAACCGGGACGCAAGTGAAAGGTGTAAGAAGTATTTAAATGTATACACTATAGTCGGTTCGCTCGAATTTCGATTAGATCAAAATTCGTTCTCAACTGGGATCTGTCCGGTACCGTGGGATTGGCTAGGCGAATACCGGGACTCGTGGATTCCTCCCATGCCAGTTGAGACGGACCTAGAGAGTCGCGCTTAAAAATGGTAATGGACTTGAACGAAAACGGCGGGCTTTTATGTGGAACCTAACGAATGAGATTCGTTGAGGTAGTGGCATAGTTGATACGAGGTGTCGATGACTTAGTTAAATTCCAGTGACAGTCACGGAAATAATTAGGACTTTAGATTGTCTTAAGTGCTTAATTAATTAACTAAGTGGGCTCAATTATAATTAAAATAATTAGATTTGATTTAATTATTTTATTATTTAAAATTGAGGAACTAAATTGAGAATTTAGAAACCTCAAGGGCCAAAATGAAATAATCATAAAAATTAAAAAAAAAAAAAAAAAAAATAGAAAATTCTACACATCCCAACGTGGGATGTGTAGAATCTATGACTCATGGTGTGAGTCATTAACAAGTGTCTAACATGACACTTGTTTATCTCAACAAATAAATAAATAAAAAAAAAAAACTATGAAAAAGAGGATAGAAAACGTGAGATGAAAGAGTGAGGAATGAGGATTTTTTTGCTTCATTGAACAAAGAAGAAGTAAAAAGAAAAGAAGAAGAATTTGTAAAACTTCTCAATCCACATAAAATCCAAGGGTTCGTTTGACGAGTCCCGACGCCCGAACCGAGCTGCGTCTAGCCATCGGGAGCAGTCTCGGAGGTTCGCTCAAGGTCATACCGGCGTGACGATCTAGCCCGGAGGCCCCGGGATCCAGACGAGGTGTAGCCACGTCCATCCGAGGCGACAACAGAAGAAATCTCGTTCACCGAAGGTAAACCTCGAACCCTAACGATTTGATTTTCGAAAAATAGCAAACGATATCGGAATAATTCGCAAGACCCCTCGTTGGAAACGTCGGGAAGTGTAGAATTATTCTGGAAAGTTTGGTATCAACCGGAAATCATTTCGGTCGTCAAATAGTTAAAAGACGGCAGACTACCGTTTTATTCGGATTAATAATTTCGAACCACAGATTTGATTTTGTGAAAAATATCAAACGACATCGGAATAATTCGAAAGACCTATCGTTGCGAACGTTAGGAAGTGTAGAATTATTCTGGAAAGTTTGGTATTGATCAAAATCATTTCGGTATCCAAATAATCGAAAAACGGCTGGTTGCCGCTTTGTTCGATTAATTTGGATCTAAATTATTAATTCAAATAAATTGGGAAAAATTCGAATTTTGATAATTCGAATTAACCGCGATCTCCCAAGGCTTAGGACTGTATCTTAGACCCTCGGGAGAAGCCGAATGGCGTAAGGTTTAATTTAGATATTAAAAATCGAAAATTCGCCACCCTACGCCACTCGGTACAAATCGCGCTTCCGCTATAGCCACGTTGCGCTGTTCGGGGGCCAACGTCGATTAATCGGGCCCACCCCAACAGTGGTATCAGAGCCAAGGCTCATGAATGGTTCGACCGAAGGCCTCGAAAGCCGATGTGGCGAACGAACGGTCGACGTAGTTTGGAGACTATCGTCGCTCGTGATGTCGGTTGGGCACCCGACGTCAAAATTTTGTGTTGCATGTTTATGTGGGACATTTACGCGGGCTTAGGTTCTAACCGGATTATTTGTTTAAGGGCCGTTTGCTGCCCCCCGGTATGTACATGGATTACGGGTTGTTTGGGAAATAATTCCCCCCGTATTGTATTTTATCGCGTTATAAGTATTAGATAGGTTAGATAAAATGACGGCCGTTCAAGCAAGGCGAGATTGGAGGATTCGACAACCATCGTAACCATGACTCGACGATAGAAGATCGAAGACCCCGGTCGTTTTACGATCCATGTAATAGGACCAGTCTAGAAATTGCCCGCATATTTGTCCATTTAAATTGCTTTCCTAGGGTTAGGAATTTATTTAATGCATTTACGTGCTCGTGCTTAATTTTAATATGCTATGAGTTGCAAAAATCTCCCTTACGAATACTAAGTGAGTAAAGGGATTGGATGCCCTGTCTTCTATCAAGCTCGGGCATAGTTGTTACAAAACCTAAATGCAAGGTTTGGTTTCGGGTATGCCGGCGCCTTGTATTTGCTTTTGTTTCGGCTTGCTCGGGTGCATTTATGCCGCTCGCCAAGACCACACTGTGCGGTAAAACGTACGGTTCAAGTGTGCGGTTTTGAGCAAAGTTGATAGGTCGCACTTAGACAGTCAAACCGCCTTGTTCCGGATTTGCCGGCGGGGGTCCCTGACTGAGACAAAGATAGTTGAGACATTCGACAAGGTCGGATTCGTGCGGAGCATGACTTCGTGGGCCGCTGCAAACCAATAAAACGACAGAGGTTGAGGTTTGCATCCGTCCATGGGGACATCAACTCCACTATCGAAGTTATCAACGAAACTTCCATAACATCCGTAGGGAGAATGGAGTTTATGAAAAGATAGTGGGAGTCAAACGGAATAAAAAGTCCTTTTTCGCGTTTGATAATCTATACAATCAACTTAATATGCCTTTTATTTTCTGCAGCATTTTCTCTCTTTGTGAAATTATGTCGACCGCTTTAAATGTACTGCTCAAGGAGAATAGGTTGACTGGGCCAAACTATTCAGACTGGCTTCGCAACTTGAGGATTTTCCTTGAGATTGAGAACCTAGTTTATATCCTTGACTCCGAAATGCCACCGGCCCCAGGGGCGCGGGCATCCGAGCAGGCTCGTGCCGCTTATGACAAGCGACTGCGTGACGAGAAGCTCGTAAAGGCTCATGTCCTCGGATCGATGAGTAACGCACTGCAGCGTAGCCAAGAAAGTATGGCTGATGCTCGGGTGATGGTTCAACATTTGAAAGAGCTTTACGGTGAGACGTCTAGGACAGCTCGCTATGCGACTTCGTCGCAGCTCTTCCGATCGAGGATGTCTGAGGGTGAGAATGTTGGCGAACATGTTATGAACATGATCACCATGATCGAGAGGTTGGAAACTCTCAATTTTCGATTTGATCGGGAATTACAAAATGATCTCATCTTGCAGTCCCTGCCTCCGTCCTTCAATGCGTTCATTGTGAACTATCATCTGAATGGTATGACGCTGTTGCTTCCTGAACTGATGAATCAGTTAGCAACGGCGCAAGGTCAGATGAAGAGGGCAAAGCAGACTGCACTTGTCGCCACTTCTTCGAAACCCCAAAAAGGCAAAAAGAAGAAGGGCAACAAGCTCAAGCCGACAGGGAAGGTTTCCAAGAAGAAACTATCTTCTGGGAAATCGAAGCAAACCGGTGTAAAGCCGACGGATAGGTGTCTGCATTGCGGTGCGCTGGGCCACTGGAAGCGGGACTGTCCAAAGCTCAAGGGTGAGCAGAATGCGTCAGGTATGGAACTTAATGTTTTAGAAACAGTTTGTTCTTCATCTGTATACTCTACTTCCTGGATATTGGATTTGGGGGCTAGTACTCACATTTGTGTTTCCACGCAGGGTCTGGGACCAAGTAGAGCGCTTGGGGAGCGTGAGATCGAGGTCAGAGTGGGAAGCGGGGATAGTATCTCGGCAAGCCACGTCGGATCAAGATCTCTTGTATTATATTCTGGGCATGTGTTGCGTTTGTACGATTGTCTTGTACTCCCGAGGGGATTTAAGAACAACGTCTCCATTCCTGTTTTGAGCAGGAACGGTTATGTATTTAGTTTTAATAATAATACATGCCACATTATGTATAGAAATAAAAATGTTGGCAGCGCGACACTATTTAATGGTTTGTACTATTTAAATACCCAGAACGATATATCTGTGAATACTGTCACAAATAAACGAAAGTCGGGAATAAATGCGAGATACTTGTGGCATCTTCGATTAGGTCATGCTGGAGAACGTAAGATCCACGAGTTGGAGAAAAATGGGATATTAAAACCGTTGGGATCAGATCCCTATCCGACTTGTGAGTCATGCCTCAAAGGTAAAATGACCCGATCACCCTTCACCGGGACTTTTAATAGAGCCACGGAAATTCTCGGTTTAATTCACACAGATGTTTGCGGGCCTTTCAATGTGAAAGCTCGAGGTGACTTCCACTATTTTATTACCTTTACGGATGATCACAGTCGTTACGGACTAGTGTATCTGATGAGGTATAAAGCTGATAGCTCTTGAAAGGTTCAAGGAGTATAAGGCGTTGGTGGAAAACCAAACTTCGAAATTCATTAAAGTCATTCGATCGGATCGAGGTGGCGAGTACATGAGTGTCGAGTTTGACCAGTTCTTGAAGGAGAATGTATAATATCACAGATGACTCCGCCCGGCACGCCACAGTTGAATGGCGTGGCCGAACGTAGAAACCGAACTTTATTAGATATGGTTCGTTCTATGTTAAGTTATACAGATTTACCAATGTCATTATGGGGATACGCGCTTTTGACAGCGGCCTATACCATTAACCGGTGTCCCTCGAAGTCTGTTAACGGCATTCCGTATGAGATATGGACTGGTCGTTTACCAAGCTTATCACATTTTAGAATTTGGGGTTGCCCCGCCTATGTGAAAAAGCTGAAAACAGATAAATTGGAGTCTAGGTCAGTAAAAGGACGTTTCATAGGTTACCCTGAAGACTCTATGGGGTACCTATTCTATTTTCACGATGATCAGAGGATCGTTGTAGGCTTACATGCACATTTTCTCGAGGAAGAGTTCATTCGAGATTTTGGCATTGGCCGTGAGGTCACTCTCGAGGAGCAGTCGACCGAAACGCCCACACAAGATTCGGATGGTCCGAGCGAACCAGTCATGCGACGATCTGAAAGGGTGCCTCGCCAACCACAGCGGTATGGCATGTCACATGTCGAACAAGGTTATGTTGCGACTAGGGGACTTCTAAGAGAAGATCCCGCTACTTTCGATCAAGCTATAAACGATGTTGACTCAGCGAGATGGATTGAGGCTATGCGAGCTGAGATGGACTCAATGTACTCCAACAAAGTCTGGACTCTTGTAGACCTACCGAGTGGTTTTAGACCAATCGGTTGTAAATGGATTTACAAGAGGAAGATTGGATCTGACGGACAAGTTGAGACGTACAAGGCCAGGTTGGTTGCCAAGGGCTATAACCAAAAAGAGGGAGTTGACTATGAGGAGACTTTCTCACCTGTAGCCATGATCAAGTCTATCCGGATAATGCTCGCGATAGCTGCGCACTATGATTATGAGATTTGGCAGATGGACGTTAAAACGGCGTTCCTTAATGGATTCCTCAAGGAGGAGATCTATATGGAGCAGCCAAAAGGTTTTGAGTCGCATGCAGATGCTCACAAAGTGTGCAAACTGAATCGGTCTATTTACGGACTGAAACAGGCCTCTCGCAGCTGGAATCTACGTTTTGATGAAGCAGTTCGGAATTTTGGATTCATGAAAAACGTAGATGAGCCATGTGTCTACAGAAAGAGCAGTGGGAGTATGGTGTCGTTCCTTGTATTGTACGTGGATGATATCCTTTGATAGGAAACGACATCGGGATGCTCTCATCGGTGAAAGCATGGCTTTCAACCGAATTCTCCATGAAAGACCTGGGAGAAGCGACGTATATACTAGGTATTCGCTTGTTCAGGGATCGAGCGAACCATACGATCGGCTTATCTCAGGCCCTTTACTTAGAGAAAATCCTAAAGAAATTTAGAATGGATGACTCTAAGAGAGGGTTCTTACCAATGCGACATGGGATCCATTTGTCAAAGTCAATGTCACCTCAAAGTGAGGAAGACAGACGACGGATGAGTGGGATACCATATGCGTCTGCAGTGGGTAGTCTGATGTACGCGATGTTGTGTACACGACCGGACATTGCCTACGCTGTGAGCGTGGTTAGTCGGTTTCAGGCAAACCCAGGGGAAGAACATTGGACAGCTGTTAAGAATATCTTTAAATACCTTAGACGGACTAAAGACTTAACGCTGGTTTATGGAGGAGCGGGACTAGAAGTAGTTGGTTATACCGATTCGGACTTCCAGTCGGACGTGGATGACCGAAAATCTACTTCAGGTTTTGTATTCGTGCTCAACGGTGGGGCAGTGTCTTGGAGAAGCTCCAAGCAAAGCACAACTGCCGATTCGACGTGCGAGGCAGAATACATAGCAGCCTCAGAGGCAGCTAAAGAAGCTGTTTGGATGAAAAAGTTCTTGGAGGAACTTACTGTGGTACCAGTTGCTGACAGACCGCTTACACTTTGGTGCGATAATAGCGGTGCAGTCGCACAAGCAAAGGAACCACGATCTCATAGCAAGTCCAAACATATTGAGAGAAAATATCACGTATTACGTGAGTTCGTTGAAAACGGGATGGTCGCCGTGCAGAAAATCGCCACCGCAGAAAACGTGGCGGACCCGCTCACGAAGCCCTTGTCCCAAGCAGTTATGGAACAGCATTTGGACAAGATGGGGCTACGATACCATTGCGACTGGCATTAGGTGCATCGCATGGCATTCGAGTGCAAGTGGGAGGCTGTTAGGGAGTGTGCCCTCGGAATGCCATACGGGGACTAGGAATAGTATAGGGCGCACGATGATGTATAGGTTGTAAGACAGGTTTATTGTATATACTGTCAAATAAATTAATGAATATATATTTTCATTATAATAAAGGCATTATTATTTATTTATTGAATTTAAAGTCTACTTGGCATCCGGTAGTGCGATAAATAAATAACACCTAGATGTTTGAGTTGGACGTCTGATTCTCGTGGGACGAGAGAGGAGACACCGGACGGTCCTTAATCTCAACATTAAATAAAAAGTCCGTAAGTCTAAGGATTCTAGGTGGGTGACTAGATATCCGAATATGACTTATCCATTGACGACCACATAGTATCGGTAGTGTCACCGATTACCTGAGAGGTTGTGGGTCGTGATGGAGATATTGGTGATCGGAGAGATTGCGTATTCGGACATTCGGCTCGTATTCGTCTCAATCACATGGCTAGGATGTTGTCAATGATTGAACGAATGACTATAGCAGCCTCAGACCGATAGGGTCATTGACGGATTTGCTTTCGCGATTTCGGTTTGTCGCTAGTTGGCTAGGCTCGTAAGTGTTCATAAATGAGATACGGGTCAGCGACGAAACGCAACCGACTTTACGGAGGTGATTGCCGGGCTTTGACTGCTATCGGGATTCACTGCCTATATTCGTATAGGTTAATGTCCTATGAGGTAATCGGAGAGCAACGATTATAAAGCCTTCGGCCGAAGCTTGGAAACTTGCTCGTATTAGATATAGAGCGGGGTTTAAATAATCAGTTCGATCTCGATTATAACATAGTGTTAGGTTAGTGAGTTTGACATTTGCATGGCTCTCACCTAACCGGGACGCAAGTGAAAGGTGTAAGAAGTATTTAAATGTATACACTATAGTCGGTTCGCTCGAATTTCGATTAGATCAAAATTCGTTCTCAACTGGGATCTGTCCGGTACCGTGGGATTGGCTAGGCGAATACCGGGACTCGTGGATTCCTCCCATGCCAGTTGAGACGGACCTAGAGAGTCGCGCTTAAAAATGGTAATGGACTTGAACGAAAACGGCGGGCTTTTATGTGGAACCTAACGAATGAGATTCGTTGAGGTAGTGGCATAGTTGATACGAGGTGTCGATGACTTAGTTAAATTCCAGTGACAGTCACGGAAATAATTAGGACTTTAGATTGTCTTAAGTGCTTAATTAATTAACTAAGTGGGCTCAATTATAATTAAAATAATTAGATTTGATTTAATTATTTTATTATTTAAAATTGAGGAACTAAATTGAGAATTTAGAAACCTCAAGGGCCAAAATGAAATAATCATAAAAATTAAAAAAAAAAAAAAAAATAGAAAATTCTACACATCCCAACGTGGGATGTGTAGAATCTATGACTCATGGTGTGAGTCATTAACAAGTGTCTAACATGACACTTGTTTATCTCAACAAATAAAAAAAAAAAAAAAAACTATGAAAAAGAGGATAGAAAACGTGAGATGAAAGAGTAAGGAATGAGGATTTTTTTGCTTCATTGAACAAAGAAGAAGTAAAAAGAAAAGAAGAAGAATTTGTAAAACTTCTCAATCCACATAAAATCCAAGGGTTCGTTTGACGAGTCCCGACGCCCGAACCGAGCTGCGTCTAGCCATCGGGAGCAGTCTCGGAGGTTCGCTCAAGGTCATACCGGCGTGACGATCTAGCCCGGAGGCCCCGGGATCCAGACGAGGTGTAGCCACGTCCATCCGAGGCGACAACAGAAGAAATCTCGTTCACCGAAGGTAAACCTCGAACCCTAACGATTTGATTTTCGAAAAATAGCAAACGATATCGGAATAATTCGCAAGACCCCTCGTTGGAAACGTCGGGAAGTGTAGAATTATTCTGGAAAGTTTGGTATCAATCGGAAATCATTTCGGTCGTCAAATAGTTAAAAGACGGCAGACTACCGTTTTATTCGGATTAATAATTTCGAACCACAGATTTGATTTTGTGAAAAATATCAAACGACATCGGAATAATTCGAAAGACCTATCGTTGCGAACGTTAGGAAGTGTAGAATTATTCTGGAAAGTTTGGTATTGATCAAAAATCATTTCGGTATCCAAATAATCGAAAAACGGCTGGTTGCCGCTTTGTTCGATTAATTTGGATCTAAATTATTAATTCAAATAAATTGGGAAAAATTCGAATTTTGATAATTCGAATTAACCGCGATCTCCCAAGGCTTAGGACTGTATCTTAGACCCTCGGGAGAAGCCGAATGGCGTAAGGTTTAATTTAGATATTAAAATCGAAAATTCGCCACCCTACGCCACTCGGTACAAATCGCGCTTCCGCTATAGCCACGTTGCGCTGTTCGGGGGCAACGTCGATTAATCGGGCCCACCCCAACACTTATTTGGCACTTTATATGACACACCACCATTGTGGATGTGTCATGAGTATGACATTGTGTCATATTTATGACACAGTGTTATATGAATTAAAAGGAGAGAGAATGTAAGAGAAAAAAAAAGAAATTATTTATTTATAGTTGTGGGTCCGTGTTATAGTAGTGTTATTATTGTCAAAAAAGTAGAATAAAAGTGTTATAGAATAAAATATAGAAAATATAGTGAAAAGCTGATGTGGCAGTATTATGGGTGTGTTATTGTTGTGGACACCCTAAGTAAAACAGACGATCTATTGAAGCCAGGGTCAGATATGTCGATGTGGTGGACCTTCCACTGTTACCAAAATGACTTTACTACAAAAGATATTCAGTTCAAACTACTGTTTTTCTCAGGAATGAGGCTGCAATAGATGTTAAACGCAATAGAAGTTAAACGTAAACTGACCTTTGAGATTGACGAAAACCCGCTGTTGCATCTAATGTAGTCTGCTTCAGTTTAGTCGAAGTTCTGCCTCTGCCTCTGCCCCTTCCTCGTCCAGCAGTCTTAGCAGTTTCGGAGGTTTCACGAGAGGACCGAAAAGATTGAGAAGGGTCTCCTCTGCCTTTTTTGGTAGTAGGATTTGAGCGAGAGAATAAAGTGGCGTCTTCATCATCACTGAATGAGACAGCACTTGCTGCTTCAGCAGTTTCATTTCCGGCATTCTTTAACTTTAATGAGTGACTTCAATTAGTTGATTATTGATAAATGAAATTTATATTGTATTTTATACCAAGCGTAATATCGGTTGTTATTTATTTGAATCCCCCTGGAATATCATATGTACTACGTTTATGTTTTATTTTTGCAGATATTGGGAAAGCGAACTACAATCGGGAATATTCGGACTTAAAACAGAATAGAGGATTGTCAGACCAATTATCAGCCCAAAAACAAATTGGGCCAAAGTTAAATTAAGCCCAAACATCAGCCCATCTAAAACCAATTATTGAAGACAATTATTGCAGTGGGATTACTTACGTTGTCTACTTCGCCAATTGAACGTGGCATTACTTTTCTGTTTGGAGATTTTATGCGGCTCAAGAAGACATAAAGAGTACGACGGTGCGTGTTTTCAGAATTTGGAGCTAGACTTGTCGAAGACATTAACGAGACAAAAAAATGATTTCTTCCTTCAAACAAGAAGTTACGCAAATGAGGAAATAAAGCTTTGCATGCTTTCAGTCGTATCTCAAGAAGAGTATACAACGTCCTCTTATTTATAGACCACCAGAGGAGGCGGAAGGGTAGAGACGGAAAAAAAAACCTCCGTTGAACCTTCGTTTGCTCCACGCAATCTAAAGCACCTCAAGCCTCCGCATTCCCTTCACGTAAGTTGCTCAATTCACACCAAAAACCTAAGTTACTCACCTAGCTGAAGAAAGAAACTCACGTCAGAGAAAAGGATAAGCTATCGAAGCAGACTGCTCTCAGCTCCAAGTTCGCTCACAAACCGTTCGACGAAAATACTCAACGAAGAACTAAGCCCGAGCCAAATATTCAGGGAAGATACTATGTTTTCCTATATGTTAGTTTTATCCTGCGTCGTGTTAATTTCCGTCATGAGTAGCTAAATATTGTATATTTGAGATTAGATGAACCTTAGGGCGATCGATCGTATTGTTTAAGCATATCTGATGTGTTGTTATTGTTATAATTAGTTTATGAAGCATATGAGTTGGTTATGTCTATGTGATCGAAATTGTAATCGTTAGCTTGATCATGTCTATGTGTTTAAGTTAACGTAGTCCGGGAAATCGTACGCTACGCTCGAGAGAGGGGTGAACGATTAGACCACTCGTAAACGAGCGGAATAAACTCATCGCTAGAGATAGGTTGAACTACCCCGCCGGATTAGAGTCAAATCTAATAGCGTATTCATCGTGTTTTAATTACGATCTTCGGTTAAGTAGTTAGGGAAGTTTGCCCAGCTACTTAATTTGTTGAGTTGTTTACGATCATTATATGGTAAGACGCAGTTTCGTCAGCTATACGCATGTAGTCATTGTTGTAAACTTCGGTCTGGACGGCCGCCTAGACGGCGCCTAGGCGCTAGTCGGAGGCCACCGCACCGAATATAGCCTAAACGACCGAGTAATTGGCAAAACGATTAATCGCTGACTAGTCGGCCTAATCGGCCGATTATTCAGCCTAGTCGGCCGATTATGCAGCCTACTTTTAGCCAATTTTAAGCCCAAACAAAATTTTACTAGATCTAAGCCCAAGAAGACCATATTAGAATAAATAACATAAAAATTTTAACTAAATGAATAAGCGAGGCACTTCATAATTATGGCGGCCTCACAATGAAAATTTTAACTGAAGCTGTTTGTCACGGACTTGTAACTCGCTTACAACGCTCCGCGCGGCCTTAGCTTCTCAAGTTCGCCCTCGTGCGACTTTAGTTAAGTCAGCCTCTTCGACCTGCCTAAGTTGGAAAGATTGCAAGTATGCGAAAGACTTGTAGGGTGAGGATGTAGTGAGAGAAATGGCTTTGTATTTCACTTGATGGTTTACAATGAGCCAAGCACCCCTATATATACAAGTGTCCCTTTGGAATGGACGGATGAGATTGTTTTAATCTAATGGCTACGGAAAGAGCTCTAGAGAATTCTAAGCATATCCAGGGAATATTCTATCTCTAGAGAATTCTATAGGATTCTAGGTTTATTCCTAGAATACTCAAGTGATATCTAGAAGCTTCAAGGGCCTTCCAGATCGAAAATGAACCTCATGGGCCGCGTTCCTCTTGTGCATGTTTCGGACTCTTCGTACGGCCCGTGACATTCTCCCCCACCGAATGCGGCGACGTCCCCGTCGCGTCGAAGTTGCGAAGGTGCTCTTGGAATTGCCACAAGTCTTCCTTCGACTCCCATGTGGCTTCGGATGTTGGTAATCCTTTCCAAATTACCAAGTACTGAATACTTGGTGGAACACCACGACGTCTCACCGTTCTTGAATCGATGATCGCCTCAATCTCTTTTTCGAACGATTTGGTGACAACGGGCGGTGCTCGTGATGACTCCCCTCGACTTGGGTCTTCCATGTCTCGATGAAACGGTTTGAGCATGCTTACGTGGAAGACCGGATGAATCTTCAATGAGCTAGGAAGGTCAAGGCGATATGAAACCTTACCTACCTTAGCGATAATCGGAATGGGCCCTCATAGCGCCTAATCAAGCCCTTGTGCATGCTCCGAAACGCCTTGAATTGTTGTGGTAAGAGCTTGACTAATACTTGATCACCAAGGCTAAACTCCATTGGTCGTCTCTTAGCATCGGCCCATTTCTTCATTCGCTTACGGGCCTTCTCTAGGCATGACCGCGCTAAGTCGACTTGCTCGTCCCACGACTTGGCTAACTTAGATGCCACGACGCTCTTCCCCTCGTTTAGAGCCGGCATCAAGGTGTGCGGAGTAAGAGGTTGTTGCCCCGTTGCGAGCTCGAACGGACTCCGCCCCGTAGACTCGCTCCTTTGTATGTTGTACGAAAACTGTGCCACGTCAAGCAACCGCGCCCAATCTCGTTGGTTGGCACCCACAAAGTGTCGCAAATAGCACTCCAACAGTGCATTCACCCTCTCCGTTTGGCCATCGGTTTGAGGATGGAAGCTGGTAGAAAAACAAAGTTGCGAACCAAAGAATTTAAACAACTCTGTCCACAACTTACCCGTAAAGCGAGGGTCTCGATCGCTTATGATACTCTTTGGTAAGCCCCAATATTTTACGACGTTCTTAAAGAACAGTCGCGCAGCCTCCTCCGCGGTGCAATCTCGGGGGCATGGAATGAACGTCCCGTACTTGGAGAATCGGTCCACCACCACCATGATTGATCCAAATCCCTCAGATTTGGGCAAGGCACTAATAAAATCAAGGCTTATCGACTCCCATGGTCGCTCGGCAATGGGCAGCGGTTCCAATAAACCTGCAGGTTGTCGATTTTCCACCTTGTCTTGTTGGCACACAAGACAAGTCCGTACGTACAGCTCTACTGCTTCGTTCATTCGCGGCCAAAAGTATGCCGCTTCAAGTAAGGCCAATGTCCTCCTTTGGCCCGGATGTCCCGCCCACCTGGTATCATGGCACTCCTTGATTAGGTCTCGACGAAGGCTATCCCACTTTGGCACGTAGAGTCGCCTTCCTTTGGTGTAGAGTAGGCCGTCTTCTACCCAAAATTGTCGCGTCTTCCCATTTCGAGCTAAGTCCACAAGTGCCTTAGCTTCGGGATCGAGATCTAGCCCCTTCTTGATTTTGCCCACAAGGTCGTTCATCACTAAGGATATGGTCGCAAGTTCCGCCTTTCGGCTTAAGGCATCAGCGACAACGTTGGCCTTCCCCGGCTTGTACTCGAGCTCGTAGTCAAACTCTGCGAGGAAGTCTTGCCATCGAGCTTGCTTCGGTGAGAGCTTCTTTTGAGTTTGGAAGTAGCTAGTCGCAACGTTGTCAGTCTTCACCACAAACTTGGCTCCGAGCAAGTAATGTCGCCATACGCGTAAGCAATGAATTATGGCTGTCATCTCTTTTTCTTGCACGGTGTAGCGCCGCTCGGTCTCGTTTAACTTGCGACTTTCATAGGCAATGGGGTGCCTTTCCTGCATCAGGACTCCTCCGATGGCAAAATCAGAGGCATCGGTATGTACCTCGAATGGCTTGTTGAAATCGGGCAAGGCTAGTACAGGTTCCTTGCTCACCGCCGACTTCAACTTCTCGAAAGCTTCTTGGCAACGATCGGACCATACCCACGGCTTATTTTTCTTGAGAAGGTCCGTCAAAGGAGTTGCATAGAGTAGCCACAAAGGAAACGGCGGTAATAGTTAACTAGACCAAGGAACGAGCGCAATTCGGGTACCTTGGTCGGGGCCTCCCACTCGGTGATTGCCTTGATCTTGACTTCATCCATCTTGAGCTTCCCATGGCCGATTATGTGGCCGAGAAATTGTATCTCCTCTTGGGCAAAGGAGCATTTCTCCCTTTTTACGAATAGCTCATTCTCCCGTAGCACTTGGAAGACAATGCGCAAATGGTCGGCATGATCCTTCAAATTGTCGGAGTACACCACGATGTCATCAAGGTAGACCACCATGAACCGATCCAAATAAGGATGAAAGATCTTATTCATCAGCGTGCAAAATGTTGCCGGTGCATTCGTGAGGCCGAAGGGCATCACTAACCACTCGTATGCTCCGTATCGAGTTACGCACGTCGTCTTTGGCTCATCACCCTAGGCTATTCGAACTTGGTAGTAGCCTTTTTGCAGGTCCATCGTCGTGTACACCTTGGATTTCCCAAGCCTATCAAACAAATCGGCAATCAAGGGTATGGGATATTTGTTCTTCACCGTTACCTTATTAAGCGCCCGATAGTCCACACACATCCTTAAGGAGCCATCGTGCTTCTTTTGGAATAGAACTGGTGCGCCGAATGGTGCCTTGGAGGGTCGGATGAATCCCACCTCCACCAGCTCGTTCAGTTGCTTGCGGAGTTCCTCCAGCTCCGATGGGGCCATTCGATATGGTGCCATTGCGGGTGGCTTGGCACCTACTTCCAGCTCGATTACATGATCCACCTCCCTTCTAGGTGGAAGCTTCTTGGGTAGGCTTGGAGGCATCACATCCCCGCATTCGTCCAAAACTTGTTGGATGATCGGAGTACTTTCGCTAGGTCCTCTTTTGGGTTGTCCTCCACGAGAGTAGCCAAAAATGTTGGCTCGCCTTTCTTGATTCCCTTGACCACTTGCATGGCCGAGAGATATCCCTCGTTGCTTGCTTTCGCCTCATTCGTCGTGGCCACAATGACGGGGGATCCTCGGTCCATAATATATACGGTATTGCAAGAGGGTATTAACATTGCACACACCTGCCGAAAGAAGTCTAGGCCGAGCACCAGTTTGAAGTCATCCATGGGTACCACTGAGAAATTGGCTTGGCCGGTCCACGTTCCCATAGTCACCTTTACGTCCTTTGCGACGCCACCTAAGGGCTTTGCCTCGGCATTTACGGTCTTGAGCCAACCGTCGCCCTTCATAACGTTTAGGCCCAACCTCTTGGCCTCCTCGATGGCGATGAAGTTATGTGTTGCCCCGGAATCGATCAAGGCCTTTGTGGATTTGCCATTGATGATGACCTCCACGTACATTAATCCCTTTTGGTTCTTCGTCGGACTTGGCTTTGCGTCGATGGCATTGCGTAATTGCAATGATCCGATTTGGCCGGTCCCTTCATTTCCGTCAGGTACGTCTTGGTTCTTGGCCATGGCCACCAAGGCCTTGTACTTGGGGCAGTCCACAAATCGGTGTGGTCCTCCGCAACTAAAGCATCCTCCCTTCGGTGCGCCTTGTGGCTTGCTTTTATCATGCCAAGGTTTGGGATTTCGGCTTGTAGACGCCTCGTGGGTGTTTTTCGCATGTCCCTTTCCGTAGTCCTTTTGTGGTCGCGCTTCTCTCCCTCACCTTTCCCCGAATGGCCCTTCTCGCTCTTGGGCCTAGAGGGATCGTGGCCACGTTGGAACTCGGTTAGCTTTTCGGCTTCGGCTATGGCGTCGTCGACCGTAGCCACGTTCCTCCTTTGTAACTCTCGTTTGGCCCAATCTTGGAGGCCGTCTATGAAGTAAAAGAGTTTATCGGCAGATGTTAAGCAAGGGATCTGTAGAGTGAGTACCTGAAACTCATTCACATAGTCGGTGAGAGACGACTTGTGCTTCAATTCCCTTAATTTCTTGCGTGCCTCATACTCCACGTTTTCAGGATAGAAGTGACGTTTAAGCTCCGCCTTGAAGTCCTCCCAGGTGTCCATGGTGCGCTCGCCTCGTTCGACTTCACCATGGATTCTTCGCCACCATAATAAGGCAGTGTCACTTAAATAGGCGGAAGCGATACGTACCTTGTCGTTCCCCTCAACGACTCGAGCGTCCTCGAAGTACCTCTCCATCGTCCACAGGTAGTCCTCGACTAGCTTGGCCTCCCTTTTCCCGCCGAACGACTTTGGCTTGGGTAGGTCATCCTTGGACTTGGGGTGCCTACGATAGTACTCCCCATGAGGGCGGCTCGACGTTATGTAGTGACCTCTTCCCTTAGGTCTTGCACAACAGCTTGAACCTTGGCTAAATCTTCCCTTAGCAAGGTGTTCTCAGCCTGTAGGGTGCTATGCACGTACCTCTCGAGGACATCGACTCTCTTGATGTCCTCCTTCACAGCTTCGAGCTCGTCTTTCAGAGAAGAGAGCTCTTTCGTCACAGTGTCGAATTCTTCGGACGCATGGTCTTCAAACCCGTCCAGTTTCCCCTCAACCTCTTCGAGGCGGGTTGCCATCTCCACAATGGTTGATTGGATGCCAGCGGCCTCACGTGCCTTGCTCTGGCTCCTTGCCTTCTTGCCACCTTGGGTTGGGGCGGCATCCCGACCCCTTTCCTCGGTCACGCCCGACGTACCTTCGTTAACCATCTTCCCAAGCAATGCTCGATTCAGGCTCTGATACCACTTGTCACGGACTTGTAACTCGCTTACAACGCTCCGCGCGGCCTTAGCTCCTCAAGTTCGCCCTCGTGCGACTTTAGCTAAGTCAGCCTCTTCGACCTGCCTAAGTTGGAAAGATTGCAAGTATGCGAAAGACTTGTAGGGTGAGGATGTAGTGAGAGAAATGGCTTTGTATTTCACTTGATGGTTTACAAATGAGCCAAGCACCCCTATATATACAAGTGTCCCTTTGGAATGGACGGATGAGATTGTTTTAATCTAATGGCTAAGGAAAGAGCTCTAGAGAATTCTAAGCATATCCAGGGAATATTCTATCTCTAGAGAATTCTATAGGATTCTAGGTTTATTCCTAGAATACTCAAGTGAGACTAGAAGCTTCAAGGGCCTTCCAGATCGAAAATGAACCTCATGGGCCGCGTTCCTCTTGTGCATGTTTCGGACTCTTCGTGCGGCCCGTGACATGTTGCTTTATATAGACACGCATCCTAGAAAATTCCAGTGCACCAAGCGGTGTGGGAGTAAATTACCAATAGAAGCATAGAAAGAACTTATTCGTTGGTTTTGTACTACTAAAAGATGTGTATAAAGAAATGTAAAAAAAATACGTTTGGTCAGTTGGATGAACATTAAATTTAAGAATCTTTTCTATTCTTGGCGTGGGTTCGATCACATATAGCTTAATATTTTTTGCTATTTTTATATGTATAATATAAATCATATTTAATTGCAATATAAAATGAAATCCACTTTAAATAAAAAATATTAACCTTTCTTTATTATTCAATCTTTTAAGTTTCGATTCTAACTTCATATTGATTTGATATACTGATGGAAAAATAGGCGAACCGTATAATTTCCGCCTAGAAACCGCCTAGGCGGGGCCTAGGCGGCCTAGGCGCTAGGCCCCCCTCCGGCGCCTAGGTATCGCCTAGCGCTTTTTACAACCTTGCATGTAGTAGGAGTCTCCACGGTCTAATGATAGGTTTATTTACGTACACTTGATATTTGTTTTGGTCGAGCTAGGGGGATTCGAAGTCTCAAATACATTTGCTTTTATAAATCGTCCCAACTCCGTTATCGCTATTTTATCAAAATTTATATTTTTCGTGTGTTTATCGTTATTTATATTTTTATCAAACCAAAAAGTATTTACTAGAATATTTAAACAACGGTTTTCTAAAATATATAGTTCCTTTGGATTCGATACTCGAATACTTGCCATTACTATGCTATTTTCGATTGGTATACTTGCCTGTTGAGCGTAGGATAGTTGTCGATATTCGTTTTATTCAACGGTTTTTGTTTTCTTTATTATTATTGTGTGTCAGTTATTATTATATTATTATTACTATTATATTGTTTTTATTAGTACTATTATTATTATTATTACTATTTTTACTTATTTTTATTTTTTTCCGCTATTTTTATTGTTACTTTAATAGTATTATTGTTTTTTTAATTATATATTTTTATTGTTATTTTTATTTTTTGCTTAATCGAATTTGTTTTGGTCTAGGTACGTGTACTTTGGTGCATGACCCGGAGAAACCATTCGCTATCATTAGTTGAAGGAGACCCGGAGATCGAAAGAACGCTCCGACACAACCTACGGGAAAATGCAAGGCGAGTCGAAATGACGGAGCAGAATCGCGACAAGATGCCATTAGCAACGAGAGAACCTCCAATGAGAGAGTTGTGGAGAAACAACGCCGTAGGGTCGGTCGGCTCAGCGATAGTCCTTCCTCAAGTCCCGAACAACTTTGAGCTGAAACATCATTGGCTTCAGATGCTTCAGACGACAGCACAATACGACGGACTCTCCGAGGAGGACACTTACAGACACATACGAGACTTCTTATCTGTCACCGAGCAATACGAGTACAAGGCGTAAGCACCGAAGCTATTCGACTCTACTTATTTCCTTTTCTCTACGAGGCAACGCGAAGGAGTGGTTTAACTTACTTCCCGAGAGATCTATCACCACTTGGGACCAGATGCATGCCGCCTTCATCAATTATTTCTTTCCACCTTCCAAGGCTCTCAAACTAAAGATGGACCTCACCGCACTCAAGCAAAAGGAGGGCGAAAATCTTTATGACGTGTGGACCAGATTCAAGGCGCTCTTGAACCGATTCCCTCAACACGGGATGACGAAAAGCGAACAAATCCAGCGGTTCCACGAGTCACTGAACGACCACACTGTACAACTATTAGACGGAGCATGCAATGGAGGTCTGTGTAATCTTAGCGCAACGGAAGGCTGGAATTTGATTGAGGATTACAGCGCTAATAGCTTCCGGCGCGGGAGTTCTGGCAATAGAGGCAAACCACCGGGAATGTACGACGTCGCTGAAACTACCGCAATCAACGCCAAGTTCGACGCCCTCCAACAACAAATGCAGACTTTGATGAATGCGCTCTTGCCTATGAAACCGGCCGTTAATGCTGTCCAGTTACAACCCACACCGAGGCCTCCCACAACTATTGCGCCTTCTCATTCATATCCGGCGTATATTCCACCATGCACTATATGCGGAGGGAGCCACGACGCAAATCACTGCCCAGCCACAATTCCAACAGAGCAAGTCGATTACATGGGAAACTACCAAGGTCAGCGAAATTTCGTCCCGAATCGTGTTCATCCTAACCTCGCCTATGGGAATCAACAACAAGCTCCACCGGGATTTCAAAATCAAAGGTCGCATGGATACCACGGTGGAAATTCCGAAGTTGCCCCTCAAGGTCGCGGTGATAAGTTGGAGGGAATGCTCGAGAAGCTAATGGAAAAGCTCGACTCTCGCTTGGACAATCAAGAGGCACGGTTGCAAACACCGAATCTTCTCTACGAGCCTTGGAGAAACAAGTTGGACAGATTGCCGAATCAATCCAACAACGTCCTTCCGGTTCATTGCCAAGTTACACCGAGACCAACCCAAAGGACCACCATGTGAAGGCGGTGTCACTTCGCAATGGACGACAGCTCGAGGAAGTACCAAGGACCAAGGCGAACGTCGAGATCGAGAAAGCGAATGTCGAGGACGAGAAGGCCAACAAAGGGGACGAAGTCGTACCCAAACCTTTTATTAAGGCGTACCAACCAAAGGTCCCATACCCAGCAAGGCTCAAGAAGGAGATAGTAGACGATCAGTTCGGTAAATTTCTCTCTATTTATAAAACATTACATATTAACTTACCACTTGTCGAGGCTCTTGCACAGATGCCACGTTGGGCGAAATTCGTCAAGGACTTGGTAACGAACAAGCGCAAACTCGAAGATATCTCCACCGTTTGCCTTCGAGGGGAATGCTCGGCCATTCTCCAATGCAAGATTCCGAAGAAGCTTAAAGATCCAGGGAGTTTTACTATACCTTGTCTTATAGGAGATTTAGTTGTTCATAAGGCATTGGCCGATTTAGGTGCTAGTATAAATCTAATGCCTTATTCTATGTTCAAAAGACTAGGTTTAGGTGAGCCCAAACCCACTAGAATGAGTTCAGTTAGCCGAATCAAGTATCCTAGGGGTATCATTGAGGATGTACTCGTAAAAGTTGATAAATTTATATTCCCCGCTGATTTTGTTATTCTTGACATGGAGGAGGAGTCCCCTTATTTTAGGTAGACCATTTCTCGCTACTGGGGAACGATGGTCGACGTTCGTAATGGAACATTGACGTTGACTATAGATAGCGAGAAAGTGACCTTTGATATGACAGAGTCGATGAGTAACACCGAAGAGCTCAATGATAAATGCTATTACATGGATATTATTAATTGGGATAACTTCTCGACTTTGCAGGGACTCTCACAAGCCGACTCACTCTCTTTAATGGAAGAATTTGAAGAGTCCGAGGTTGCCTTAACGATGGACGTTCACATAAATGAAGACAACAACATCGAAGACGAGCAACCCGTCAAGGTAAAGACGAGCAACGAAGAAGAAAGGGAGAAAAGCTCAATCGAGGAACCACCGACGCTCGAACTCAAGCAACTACCCGATCACTTGGAGTATGCATTCTTAGGAGAAAATTCGAAGTTACCCGTCATCGTGGCCGCAGATCTAGAAGAGGAGCAGAAAAGCATGCTCTTGGACGTACTAAAAGAACACAAAAAGGCGCTTGCATGGAAGATCTCAGACATTCGAGGAATTAGCCCAAGTTTTTGCATGCATAAGATCCTCATGGAGGATGAGTACAAACCGGTGGTGCAGCCCCAAAGGCGATTGAATCCAAACATGAAAGAAGTCGTGAAGGCCGAGGTGATTAAGTTGCTCGATGCGGGTGTTATATATTCGATCTCGGATAGCAAGTGGGTGAGCCCAGTTCAAGTGGTACCGAAGAAGGGAGGAATAACCGTAGTGCCCAATGAGAAGAATGAGTTAATTCCGACGAGAACCGTCACGGGGTGGCGCGTTTGCATCGACTATCGAAAGTTAAACGATGCGACGCGAAAGGATCATTTCCCTTTACCCTTTATTGATCAAATGCTTGAACGTTTATCCGGTCATGATTTTATTGCTTTCTTGATGCTCTTTCAGGATATTTGCAGATTCCCATTGTGCCCGAAGATCAAGAGAAAACTACCTTTACATGCCCGTTCGGGACATTCGCATACCGAAGGATGCCTTTTGGACTATGTAACGCTCCAGCCACTTTTCAGCGGTGTATGATGGCCATCTTCGACAAGCTAGTAGGAGACATAATGGAGGTATTTATGGATGATTTCTCGGTTTTTGGTAACACGTTTGAGGTATGTCTCTCTAACCTTAAAGCTGTTCTTAAGCGATGCGAAGACATAAATCTTGTGTTGAATTGGGAGAAATGTCATTTTACGGTGAAAGAGGGCATCGTGTTAGGTCATAAGATTTCGTCTAAGGGTGATTGAGGTAGAGAGGGCTAAAATAGAAACTATTGAACGGTTACCTCCACCTTCGTCGGTAAAGGCAATTAGAAGTTTCCTAGGACACGCGGGTTTTTATCGTAGATTTATAAAGGATTTTTCCAAAATTGCTACACCTTTAACGCGTTTGCTTGAGAAAGATGTGCCATATGAGTTTACATCCGAGTGCATGCATGCATTTTCGATACTTAAAGATAAGCTTATTAATGCTCCTATCATGATAGCCCCCGATTGGGGTCTACCTTTTGAACTAATGTGCGATGCTAGTGACTTTGCAGTAGGGCAGTTTTGGGGCAGCGGCGGGACAAACACTTTCAGCCGATATACTACGCAAGCAAGACTTTGAACGAGGCACAAGCGAATTACACTACCACTGAAAAAGAATTGCTTGCGGTCGTGGTCGCGCTCGACAAGTTTCGCACGTACCTCATCCTTTCCAAGGTCATTGTCTTACACGGATCACTCGGCCCTCAAGCACCTCCTCGTCAAAACCGATGCAAAGCCAAGACTAATCCGATGGATCCTACTACTTCAAGAATTTGACGTGGAAATTCGAGACCAAAGGGGGGCTGAAAATTTTGCAGCCGATTACTTATCGAGATTGGAGGACTCACATTATGAAAAGAAGGACGAGGATAGCATCAAGGACCACTTCCCTGACGAGCATCTTTATGCTTTACGTGACGTAAACGATGATATTCCTTGGTATGCTGATATTGCTAACTATCTCGTGGCAAGGATTATACCAAAGGAATACTCAAGCCAACAGAAGAAGAAATTCTTCTCGGACTTGAAGTATTACTTTTGGGATGATCCATACTTGTTTAGGACTTGTGCCGATAAAATGGTCAGGCGATGCGTGTCATTTCCCGAGACGATCAAAATCTTAGACCATTGCCATACCAGACCGACCGGAGGCCATTATGGGGGAATCGAACAGCCCTAAGGTACTCGAATGTGGTTTCTATTGGCCTTCAATCTTCAAGGGCGCTCAAAGGTATGTAGACATGTGCGATAGGTGCCAACGGACAGGTAATATCTCTAAGCGCAATGAAATGCCGCAAACTTTTATTTTACTGTGCGAGGTATTTGATGTTTGGGGCATTGATTTCATGGGACCTTTTCCTACTTCGTTTACTAATCGATATATCCTAGTTGCGGTTGATTACGTTTCGCAAGCGCTGCCCACTAATGATGCTAGGGTTGTCATTAAATTCTTAAAAACGTTGTTTTCACGATTTGGTTCGCCTCGTTGCATTATTAGTGATAAAGGTACTCACTTTTGTAACACTCAGTTTTCTAGGACGCTTGAGAAATACTGCGTTAAGCATAGGGTTACCACTCCATACCACCCTCAAGCAAGCGGCCAAGTGGAAGTCGTGAATCGGAACTAAAGCGAATTTTAGAGAAAACCGTTGAGCACCACCGAATTGGTCGAACAAGCTGAACGACGCACTGTGGGCCTATAGGACAGCCTATAAGACGCCTTTAGGATCCACACCTTTTCGCCTCGTTTATGGAAAATCTTGTCATTTACCCGTCGAGCTCGAACGTAAGGCATATTGGGCTCTAAAGAAATTAAATTTTGATTTGAATCTCGCAGGAGAAAAGAGGAACTTGCAGATCAACGAACTCGATGAGTGGCGCCAAATGGCTTACGAGAATTCCCGCCTCTACAAGGAGCGTACAAAACAATATCATGATCGAAAAATCATAAAGCGGGAATTCCAAGAAGGCGACTTAGTCTTGCTATACAACTCTCGACTACGCCTATTTCCAGGCAAGTTGAAGTCACGATGGTATGGTCCCTTCAAGGTAACTCGAGTATCTCCATACGGCACAGTCGAGATCACTCACCCAGAACGAGGGACTTTCAAGGTGAACGGGAAGCGCCTCAAGCAGTACTATGGTGGTGACATCGAAGCGCTTGAAAAGGAAACAATCCACCTCATTGACACTACCCATCGCTAAAAATCACCGAACTATGTCTAGCTAAAAGACATTAAAGAAAGCGCTACTTGGGAGGCACCCCAAGCATATCCTATGTTTTTATTTTATTTCTATGCACATTTTTTTTTTCGATGATCGCAGGGAATTCAAAATCTCAAGTGTGGGGAGGAGTCGTACAAAGCATGCACACCGGACTATTCAGGGAAGTTTGCTTATTTATTTATTTCCTCTTCCTTGTGTTACATAATTATTACGTTGAGGGCAACGTAAATCTTAAGTGTGGGGGTGGAATTTCTACGAAATTGATGCAAACATCTTATATGTGCATGACTTGATTTTTGGTATAAATTTTTCGAAAATTTGGCATGAATTTTTTTTCCGAAAATCATGTTTCGTATCATGAAAGGATGATTTTGTGTGAGTAATTAGGATACATTTGCGTGTCGACTTCTTTCTTACATGATGAACTTAGCGATACTTGAGAGATTCGTACACATAACCCTATTTTTGTGAGATTTTTTTTAGGCTACGAGCTTTTTGCTCATTTCTTTGGTTGTGTGAATCGTGTTTAATTTATTCCTATTCAGAACTTGCTTGTGTATTACGTTTTGAAACTACTTAAAGTATGATTGCGCAATATTGGGGAAGGCATTAGGAATTAAGTCCCTAACCAAAGTATCCAACCACGACTGGCCCCCGTAGTTAGCCATATTTGAGCCTGAGCCCTTTATTTGAAAAATCCCGGGAATTATAAATCGTTGACCTGAGAAGCCTTCAGATACATCTTACCCGATTAATAGAGAAAGTGAAGGTTGAGTGCCAATGTCGAAAAGCGTAGCCCGGCCGTTGTTTAAAAAAAAGGAAAAAACAAAGAAACTCCTTTAGATAATCCGTTAGTAAGAACTCATCCATCGATAATCTTTCACCCGCAAAGGGATTGAGAGAAGAGGGGCTTAACGACGTGAGAAGAGGAGCTTATATACGTGAAAAGATGTTAAGAACCCTTCCATCGATAATCTCTCATGCTAAAAAAAAGAAGAATTGGGAGAAGAAGGGCTTAGCCAATGCTGGAAAAAAATAAATAAATTCAAAGACGGCAAGAGCTAACCACAATGTATGCGGCGCTATCAAACAACGGCACGGCACCGACATAACGACTTTGATATTGTCGATTGAGGTTTATTCTCCAATATAGTCAGCTGAGCCATACTATAAAAGACCTTTCGATTCACGCATGATCATTGAAAGTGGTAGATTTACGAATCACTTGCAAGCTTATGGTAGAGATTAGATTATCGCATGAGCGAGAGAGTTCACAGACATTTTAACCTATACACTAAGTGATTTGAGTGAATCTTTGTGAGGTTGGAATTTCGACGGTATCGCTAAAGAAAATCGTGGAGTTAGTCGCTGATTTCAAATATGTCTTCCGACTTTATTTGCATTTTTGCTACGTGATTACGTTCTCGATTGATACGTTGCATGATTTTATCTTTTATATGCGATTATTATTTGTTTGCTTGAGGCAAGCAAACGCTTAAGTGTGGGGAGATTTGATAAATGAAATTTATATCGTATTTTATACCCCGTAAAAGCGTAATATCGGTTGTTATTTATTTGAATTCCCCTGGAATATCATATGTACTACGTTTATGTTTTACTTTCGACAGATATTGGGAAAACGAACTACAATCGGGAATATTCGGACTTAAAACAGAATCGAGGATTGTCAGGCCAATTATCAGCCCAAAAACAAATTGGGCCCAAGTTAAATTAAGCCAAACATCAGCCCATCTAAAACCTATTATTGAAGACAATTATTGCAGTGGGATTACTTATGTTGTCTACTTCGACAATTGAACGTGGCATTACTTTTCTGTTTGGAGATTAAGAAACTTCGGACAATTGTCTCTACTTATGCGGCTCAAGAAGACAAAGAGTACGAAGGTGCGTGTTTTCAGAATTTGGAGCTAGACTTGTCGAAGACATTAACGAGACAAAAAGATGATTTCTTCCTTCAAACAAGAAGTTAGGCAAAGGAGGAAATAAAGCTTTGCATGCTTTCAGTCGTATCTCAAGAAGAGTATACAACGTCCTCTTATTTATAGACGACCAGAGGAGGCGGAAGGGTAGAGACGGGAAAAAAAACCTCCGCTGAACTTCGTTTGCTCGACGCAATCTAAAGCACACAACCTCAAGCTTCCACATTCCCTTCACGTAAGTTGCTCAATTCACACCAAAAACCTAAGTTACTTACCTAGCTGAAGAAAGAAACTCACGTCAGAGAAAAGGATAAGCCATCGAAGCAGACTGCTCTCAGCTCCAAGTTCGCTCACAAACCGTTCGACGAAAATACTCAACGAAGAACTAAGCCCGAGCCAAATATTCAGGGAAGATACTATGTTTTCCTATATGTTAGTTTTATCCTTCGTCGTGTTAATTTCCGTCATGAGTAGCTAAATATTGTGTATTTGAGATGAGATGAACCTTAGCGCGATCGATCGTATGTTTAAGCGTATTTGATGTGTTGTTATTGTTATGATTCGTTTACGAAGCATATGAGTTGGTTATGTCTATGTGATCGAAATTGTCATCGTTAGCTTGATCATGTCTATGTGTTTAAGTTAACGTAGTCCGGGAAATCGTACGCTACGCTCGAGAGAGGGGTGAACGATTAGACCACTCGTAAACGAGCGGAATAAACTCATCGCTAGAGATAGGTTGAACTACCCCGCCGGATTAGAGTCCAATCTAATAGCGTATTTCATCGTGTTTTAATGCGATCTTCGGTTAAGTAGTTAGGGAAGTTTACCCAGCTACTTAATTTGTTGATTAGTTGTTTACGATCATTATATGGTAAGGCGCAGTTTCGTCAGCTATATAACTCGTACGCATGTAGTAGGAATCTCCACGGTCTAATGATAGGTTTATTTACGTACACTTGATATTTGTTTTGGTCGAGCTAGGGGATTCGAAGTCTCAAATACATTTGCTTTTATAAATCGCCCCAACTCCGTTATCGCTATTTTATCAAAATTTATATTTTTCGTGTTTATCGTTATTTATATTTTTATCAACCAAAAAGTATTTACTAGAATATTTAAACAACGGTTTTCTAAAATATATAGTTCCTTCGGATTCGATACTCGAATACTTGCCATTACTATGCTATTTTCGATAGGTATAATTGCCTGTTGATCGTAGGATAGTTGTCGATATTCGTTTTATTTTATTACTCGATCCGCTCGATCAATTATACACCTTCAGAAAACATCCTTAACGCATAGGCAATGAAATAGTTGCATCAATACCTTGGCCACTAGGAGGGAATTGTTGGGCTTCTTTCGGCTTTGATGCTCGTTCCTTCACATGCTCCTGCATGTGCCAAGTATTGAAAAAGATGACACAAAGATTGAAGTGACAGCAGATCTCCAAGAAAAAAGGGTCTTGAGAAGATAGGAAAAAGGTATTATTGCCTCTAAGCACTCTCCGACTTTGACAATGATGTCATCCTCTTCATACTTGTGAACATCTGGATCTTGAACGGATTTTATTCTGTTAAAAAAAAGTAGAACTTTGATTAATAGCATGCCTCTGGGATAATTGAGTGTCAACATTCAAACAATATTCTCGTGCGGAGAACAGATATAAACGTCCAATACGTATGTAAAGTATGGCGCAAACTGATCACTTACGCAAGTTTCACGAAGGTTATATTGCAAACAAGCATGAAAGGCCATTTTGTCATCCTTATTAACAAAATCGTGCAATGCCACAGTCATCAACAGGGAGTATCTCCATCTTCAGAAAGAACAATTCAACATATATCCAGATTAGATTAATAAAAATAATCAAGATTTTCACCGTCATAACAAAGTATGCTCGAATATACGTTATTTATTAGATAGCCAAGTTGAATAATATTTGAAGTTTAGAAGAACTGGGTTAGGGCCCTAAAGCACGTTTAGGCACCGGCTCACTATTTGTAAAAAACAAATAAATGATGCTTACTTGAGAAGAAATTACAAACCTTACCAGATTACTTTCAGCAACTAAAGCTTCAATGTTCTGCTGATTCAGTTCTTCAGGTCGAAGGCGGTCAGAATCATCAACTTTACCTCCTGCAAACAAACATTTATTCTATCTACAGGACACCAAAAGCATCCAGAAATAAGTATCATCCACAGAAGGTGAAATTTCCTATAAAAAAGATCACCTTCAGTGCGACCTTTACGTGATGCTTTAGAAAATATAAGAATGTCCTGAGGATTTGCAACCTACAATGCCAAGTAATTTTTCGCTAGTCCAAGAAAAGTGTTTGTGCTTGAGCGCTTCTAATTTTGGTAAGGATGGAGGAAAAGGATCATATTGGTACCTTCCCCACATATTTTGTCCGAATCTTTGTGGATCTATAGTCATAAATCCGGAATAATCCACCTTTTGAATTAATCAGAAGATGGATTTTAAATTCGGAGAGTGAAAACCCAAAAAAAAAAAAAAAGAGTTGCCAAAAGATAAAAGCAAAACACAGATCACCTTGACTCGAATCAAGGGAAGTTTGAGCTCTGATTTTTAATAGCCTTTTGATTAGACTTCTCTATCAAATTTCTAACCTGCATCAATACAGGGACACGACGATAAATTCTTAAATGGTTTTACAAACTGGTGTGCCCAAATACATAATAAGAAAAAAGAAACTATATTTACTTCAGATTGGGATCAGAATGAAGAGAAAAAACGAAAGAATATATCAGACACACCACTTTGTCCAGATGCTCTAGGATCGAGTTCTGATCATTGGAATCGATATCAGGTTCATCCTTCAGCACTACCTGTATCTCTGAGAGCATGTGTATCTGACTATATACACATTGTTTGCAACGAGTGAAAATAGACAACCTCAGTATACTCAAAAGGCCTCACTGACTCGAGAGGTATTTTGTCGGCCTATATGATTCCCCTGATTGTCATTTAGCAGCATATAGCACACATTAGTTAGCATTTGAAGATGAAAGCAAACAGACAGGTAGCTATAAAATATACAAATAAAAAGCAAATAAATGTATGAGAATTGTTAAAAAGAAAATCTCTCCAACCTTGATCTCCAAAAGCAGCACGTGTTTTTGCTTTGATTCACCTTCAATCAGAGATGTCGCAACGGATGAACCAGGTTGAGTAACGTGAAAACCCATGCCAGGAACTTCCTGTAAGAAAAAGGATGAAGAAGCCATAAATGACACGACCACCACAATCAAAAGAAAAAACTGGCCACAGCATTTCAGACCTGAGGATCAACAAGGCACTCATGCTCATGTCCCCAGATAATGAAGTCCAAAAACCTGGGAAGGAAATGCTCATTTATCGCATTTTTGGGATTGTCTTCACCCTGAAGCAATAAACAACTGATAATATGATCAAGGGGAAATGGGTTGAATCCTCTTCACGTCTCCGTCCTCGGACATCATATAAGAAATATGGGACTATCATAGAGTACCTGTTTTGATGAAGGACTACCATATTGAACCAGTCTGAAACTTGACAGCCTTCCTTGGCTTCAGGTCGCATCCATTGCACGGCATGTGGGGTCTAGCGCATCAATTTATAAAACAAGCAATGTAAGGAACTCCGACAACGTGATTGGACAAATAAGCAAAATCAGAGTGTGTGTATCTGTGAGTACCTGAAACATCCTGTTCAGACGTTCATCTCTGATATTCCCAAGTCCGTATAGTGCTACAGATGTAGAGCCCTAAATTGAGTGAATATTAGAATAGATTGAATTAATATAAGAATGATGAAGAACTCAAGTTTATTTCAAGTTTCAACTTTCAACAGAAATAAGATTTCAATAAGAAAAAATTATGATTTCACCTTCTTTATGAGAATAGGACAAAGAGTATTGACCTACACCAGATCCCTCGAGAGCCATCTTCCCAAAATAATTTACAAGGTTACAGGCTGATAGAATATCAAGCAGAAAGATTATCCTGCACAACCGTGACGAGGAAGCAAACATGCAGTTAATAAGATAAGACTGAATATCAACCACTGGGCTGTGCATGATATAAAAAAAAAAAAAGACGCACAAAGAGGCTACCACTGAAACTGTAAAAGTGTGTCAATGAATATTCTAGTCAGAATCAACTCATCTGGACAATATTACAGGTCTTGATGCACTAGTACATTGCGCTATATGAACAATGACTAAGAAAACTAATATATATGGCTACGACTTTGGAATTTTATAAAACCCAGGAGTCAGAAGTCAGGACTCAAGACTGAAGAGATAGGTGTTGTGCAAATACATATATATAACATACTATATATCCTGCTGCTGTTTAGCAGGTAGTGGGTCAACCCCGGGGTTTCACCGGCGGCTTTCCCCGGTTACCAAAAAAAAGACTAACTTAAAGAACACTTCTGACACATAAAGAGCAGAAGAGCTTATCAGGAGGTGGCTAATTGATCGTTATATCACAACACCATATAAATACATATATACCATAACATCCATACCAGTCCAGCAGGATCATCATGATTTCCATGAATGCTGAAAACTGGCAATCCAACATGAAATGAGGATCTTCATAATTTACGTGGCCAAAGCTGAGTAAAAAAGACAGAGATACGTAATGCTTTATCAATGAATCCGAGGATATAACTCCAGTGTTTCATGATGTAATCTGGCAGTACAAGAGACAGGTATTTATTACTACACGAGTTTGCTAATGCATGTATTAAAATCGTTAACAAATATTTAGTGAAAAGAAGCTACAGATCCAATTAATATGATGTCAAATGTAAAGGAGGTTACGAGTTAGCAAAGTTCACTGTCTGATCGCTGACTACTTCGAACTGTACTGGTCGATCACCGAGACAGTGCCGCCGTAGGATTTCAATGCCCTTGACTAAGTTGACCTTGAAGGTTTGTTCTCATGAAAAAGATCACCACCAAGAAGAATGAAATCCACCTAGAAAAAGCATGTTGTAAATAAATTTAGCAGTCATCTCATCTATAATGTGACAGAGAAACAAGGCAAAAGAAAATCATAAACGAGATGAAATGGGACAACTGTAACAATTTGCAAGACTCATACTGAATTTGATAAATGGCAACAACCGTAAGCACATATAGTCATTGTGACAAAACAGAAGCATATCATAACGTCCGATGAGTAATATCAACTTTACCCTATACCTGCTTCTTCTCAGCAATTGAGCAGATTTTCTTCGAATGCCTCAAAGGAATCCTGCCTGCGAATTTCGTCCTTCTCCATATAACCAAGGCATAGTTACTAAAGGCGAGAGGCGCAAAAGGCGAAAGGCACCGCCTTGCCTCAAAGGCGAGGCGTCAATAAGGCGGTCGCCTTCTGAAAGTGAGACGATTTCAATCATATAAATATTATACATAATATGCTCTTATCAAATACATGGATAGAGCTTATAAATAACATATATAGAATATTGTTGATGCTTTCTCATGAAAAAAACAGCTCACGGAGCTCGTTCGCCAGCAATCCGCTGAAATTCAAGAATGATGCAACAACGAAATACGGGCGGACAGTCTAACAGCGGACCCGCGTAAGCAGAGAGGATCGAGATAGTAGGGGAAAGATTTCGCAAGCATAATCCCCCGATGTTTGAAGATGCCGCTGACCCTACTGCGGCTAAAGCCTGGCTCCGAACTCTGGAGAGTATGTTTCAGTACAGTCGCATTCCAGAGGATGAGAAGGTGTTATGTGCTGCCTTCCTGCTGAGAGGAAGTCCAGGCCACTGGTGGGATTCAATTCTCGCATTTGAAGACCCTGTTACGATGGCATGGGACCGGTTCAAGGAACTCTTTAGGAGCAAATATTTCACCGCACCTGTGCGAGCCCAACGGATGAATGAATTCATCAATTTACGACAGGGCTCAATGACAGTGGCGGAATACATTAGGAAATTTGAACAGCTATCTCGATTCGTAGCTCACGTGGTGAACACAGATGCATTGAAGGTGGAGCGTTTCCTGGAGGGTTTAAAGCCCGAATTATATAGAGATGTAAACGTGGCCGGATCCAAGGAGCCACCTACGCTGAAGTGGCTGAACGCGCATTAATGGCAGAGCAAGCTGAGCTCCGAATTTTGCGAGCTCAAGCTGAGCTTATACAGAAGGGTTTCCTTTATATAAAAGGAAACTTTGTAGACATCCTCATATAAAGATTTCATTTCTATCACATGCAGTCACATGAATAGTAATAAGAATGGGTGGTGGAAGTCAGGAGCGCCACATTAGTCAATTGATCCGAAAGGCTTGCCAATCCAATTCTAGAGAGAGAAAATCAAAAACCATTCTCTCAGTACTCGAATTCTTTCTCAAGTTCTTCAACGAAGGTTTTCGCTCGAAATTAATTTCATACAATTCTAATCGAATTCCTTGGAATTTGAGTCTAGGAAGGAGTTGATAATCGAGGACTTAATAGAACCTAGTGAGAGTTGTCGAAATGGATCGTTCTATGAACTTAGGACTCTTTAGTTTGACGACGGGACTTGACGGCATATGATATTTTCAAGTGTCGTGTGAAATTAGGCGTGACAATGATCGTAGCAAAATAATCTGACCCCATAATATGAATAATATTAATATGCTTACGAAAAAAAAAAAATAAAATATTATACATTTAAAGATAAATCGCACATTCTGATATGCAAGTTTAATTTACATTTACAATGAAATGATTAGATGCGATTTTACTTGTTATATGCTCATACCCTCGCGCAGCATTTTGAATACATGATTAGGGGACCATGTATCTAAGCGAAACTATTTTTTTTTGCGCATTAATTGAAAATTGATTCCATGTGCTTTAGTGATTAATCAATTTTGGTGCATCTTTTGAGGGGGAGCATTTGCAAAAGCTATGCGTTAATCTCCAACATTTTTATGATCTTTCTTCAAGCTCTGCAGAAGCAATAAGGAAGCCTTCACGAATTACTCATGACTTGGAGTATACGGCATTAAATAAGATTTTGAATGGTTAAATCTTTGAATCGTTAACATGATTTATGTTTTGTGGATTTAACTGTTTTTTCAGAGAGGCAACGAGTCTATTTGGTAAAATTGCTTCCAAAATTAACTCCAATATGTTCGACATCTGTTGCTTTAAGCATTGCAAATTTCTAAAATGTGAAAACAGATCCTGATGTCACCAACCAGAATTACAGGGAGTGATTGCATTATTTTCCTATATAATGGGTGCAATTATGTGGTTTACTCTTCAACTTAGGATCAATCTGAAGAACATAGAAAAACATACAATCAAGAAATTCGGGCAAATTTTGCAATTTTCATTCGCGGCTTCTCGAGCAAAAATTGGTTTTGGGACCAAGTTGTAATTTTTGCCTTCATATTGACAGCGAAAATTAAACAGGAACAAAAAGATTTTTGATTGGAATCCTCGAGCGAAAATTAAATAGTAACCAAAACAAATTTCTCGATCGTAAAAGGTAATGGGCTTAAATTCACCATGTCTCGCAAAACGTCTAATCAGCCGAATTAAACGAAATCATTGCTTGCAGTCGAAAATCCCCAAATACACGCTAAACCCTCGATCACAAAATTCAACAGTCAAATTTCTGGCGAAAAATCTTTTCTCTCAAAAGACGAACGTCAAAACTCTTCAAATCTTTCAATTTTTCCTCCGATTTTCGTCTTTAGAAGGTATATTGGACTTCGTTTAGGGATTATCGTGTATTTCAACTTCATTGCATCTGTATTCTGATATATTTCGCATGATCCTGTGTTCATTTCTCGTCTGATTCTGAGAACTCGAATGCTTGTTTGTAGTGTTTAAAGACCAATCTGTTAGCATAATCTAGGTTAAATACTGCACATTATGGTGGTTTCTAAGTTTCTTGATCGGTTTAAGGTAGATTATTTTGATTCTCTGCGTTATTTGAGTTTGATTGAAAGTAAGACTAAATCTGGGATATCACTGTTTGAAGGCGTCGAAGAACTTTTTCGCTCGCAAACAGTGTCAATTGAATTTCAATTGTTCTTCTGTTTGCAGTGTAAAAGTTTTACGATCGTAAAATTTGTGACATAGTCGTTAAGAAAGATAACGTAGATTGAAAATAATTACAATCGAGAAATTGAATTTAGGATTTTATGCTAGCGAAAATATTACTGAATGAAATAGATATAATAGGTGCAAAATAAGTTCGAGCGCAAAAGCTATAATCGCAAACAGTAATTTCGATTCAGTTTCATTCTCAGTCGAGAATTTTAGCGGAGATAAAACTAATTTTTCGACGATAAAATTTCTCAATCGCAAACATGCGCAGTGATGATTTTTATCGATCGAAAATTTTCTCGGCGACTCGCTGTCTATTTTCTCGATCGTAAAATTCTATAGCGATAAACTATTTTAAAATCGAAATATTTTCGCTCGATACTCTCACTGCGAAAACTTATATTCACGCGCGAAAATTTCTTGATTGTAAATTACTCAGAAATCTCATTTCTCGAACGGAAATTTTCTCGATCGTAAAATTTCTCGGCTACAATATCGTACCTTAAGTTCGAAAACTTAGAAAATTTTCGAAGTCCTTTTCACTGTAGCTTTCAATAGCGAATAAAATTTTTCTCGATCGCAAATTAAATTGGAGAATTGTATTTAAAATTTGCACTAAGGCATTCAATTGAGAATTTCAATTCTCGCACGACAAAAGGCACCGAGTGAACAGTGCTTGAACACTTAGAAAAATTTCGACTGAAACTTTATAGGACTTACAAGCTTATGTCGAAACGAAATTATTTCTTCAAAGTTCACCCTCTATGACCTATATGTGAATATATATTTCCTTTACAATTTTATCAAACAGCTCTAAAATGCTTCATCATTATGGTTTGATGAATTCTACTTTCGACTCAATTTAAACTTAGCTAATGACTTACATTTGTATTTCAGATGGATCACTATCCTGCCTACAACCATATATACGACAAAGATCTATATCTCAAGATGTACGACACCAACTTTCAACTCGACCTGACTACCTTCAGGTGTCCGGACAAGATAATCATGTCCATTTTGCAAGGCGATCCTCTTTGGAACGCACTGAGGATGACGACGTCAGTATCGATGGTTTATGCCCAACAATTTTGGGGAAGAATTAAGAGTCATATAGCTTAGGGCAGCAACAGATTCACCACAATAGTCGCGACTAGACACGTCTGCTTCAGCAAAGATGATCTTGATCTCGTACTTGACCTGCCATTCAGCCCTAACTACGACCCTTTGCCGACCGAGGAAGAAATGGTGCATGACTTTCTCCACATGGGATACCGGGCACCTCTCACCAAGCTTGCTCAAGTTCAGAGCAATGGCATCCCTCATCCGTGGAAGACACTTTTCGGGATAATCAATAAGTGTCTGTCACCAAAGCATGCAGGGTTCGACAAAGGGAACATCAACATTCTCCGTATTTTTCACGAAATAGCATTCTCCCGCAACACGGAGCTGGTCTGGAACGATTTAGCTGAGCAGATCAGACAAAAGGAGAACAAGCGGTCAAAGAATGTTCCCTATGCCCGATGGTTCAATGTGATCATTGCCAACCTCATGGAGCTCCACGACGATATTCCACGACTGCCTCCCGGAGGAACTACCAACAACCGCGACTCAAATTCAAACAACACCACAGACTGACGGATCTGATACAACCGTCGATGTCGATCCCGTTTGCGCTTCTTCGTCTTGCCGACCCTGCGGGAGATGAATATCAAAGATACTGTCGAGAACACCATCTCACTGAGCAGATGATACGAGGGCCCCCGGCAGATTTTCAAGTGAGCCCTCAACAACAACACTCAAGCCCTGAGGACACGACGATTGATGCAGTGGCCCAAGAGCTACAGCAGGAGCTTCCAACTCGGGCTTACAAATACTTGATGTGGATGCCAAGTTGATTGATGCTGTGGCAGCAGAGTTAGAACAAGAGGCTCCAGCAGAAACACTCTAAGTGGAAGTGCCCGTCCATGTTGGCGTGCTCGAAGAGACCATTGAGGAGGTTCTTCAACAAGTAGCACAGTCCGAGGCAGAAATGGGGCAAAGCTCACTTCCACAGGTGACGGAACAGGCTCGTGAGGACGTTGAGCGTGAACCTTCTCTTCACACAGCCACCTCATCCGACACGGAGTCCGATGAGGAGATCAGATTGATTGGACGGACTCCCAGAATACTAAGCATACAACTCGAGTCCCTCTTCACCACCATCACCACACATCGGACACCACGCCGATCATCTCTTCAAGTGCTGCGGCCACTTCTTCGCTCAATCTCGAGCCGCAACACAGCCTACCGGTGTCTGGTTTGCAGGTTCAAACCGAGCCTGCCGAACACCCATAGAGGAGAATCTCCAAGATTCGACTCAAGGATTGGGTGGAAGTCTCGAACAGCACCACCTCAAGTGACTCAGAGTCAACCTGAGGAGCAGGTGTTAGCTCAAGGGTTGTCAACGGGCGACATCAGTCGACCTGGTCCATCTACGACGGTGGCGCCCATCCCGTTCGTGACTGAAGACCTACTTCGGGCCACTCTCTCCGAGGCATTAGAGTCCTTTGAAGATAAAATCATGGAGAGTGTGCGTACAACAATCGAGACGTCCCGCCAAGATCGTGGGAAAGCACCCGTCTCGGAGCCATCTTCCTCAAAACTTATCCTCACACCCTCTCAACCCACACAACCCTTCCCAATTGCCACGCCCATCCTCACCCACACACCAATCAACCCCGCAACAGTACCTATCAGTGACCTCCACTCCATATTAGTCGCGTGCCTACTAGAGCTGATCGAACACAGAAGAAGACCTATTCTACCGTCTCGTCGATCGTCCTGACCCGACCGAAACCTATCAAGGCCAAGGCTCTCGCTCCAAACGCCGACATGATGACCCAGATAATCAAGGACGTCATGATGGGGAGAAGAGGCCTAGAATACAAACATGAAGTCAAGGACGAAGCTCGGGCGTGATGCAGACAAGCGCTGGAGCCGCTGAAACCACACAACCCACTATCCAAACAACCACCACCACGCACCGCGCCACTCTAACCCAAACCCAAATCGACCCACCATCCTTCACCCTAAGGACGCCTCCGCCCACACCAATGACCCTCACAAGCCCCTTGCTTTCGGAAGAAGAAGCAAGTGCCACTATGCTCGTGGCCTTGGCGCAAACCCAAGCTACGCCTTCAATGCTCCAGACCAACCGGGTTCATCAAGACACGACGTCAATCCACATGAGTTCCTCGACAAGTACGTATTCGAAGGACAGTGGATGACCCATTCCATGCCCCATGAGCATCAGAGACAACGGCTTAAGGACGTTCGGCAGTTCCTACAGCAAGCTTCGGTGGACCTCGTTTTGCTAGAAGATGAAGAGCTTCAGGAAGGAGAAGATCACGAACAAGATCGAACAGGGCTTCCCGAATTGATCGCGCAAGGAGCGGCTTCCCCCATAAGACAAATGCCAGGGACCGTACGGATCGACACGCCATGGGAAAATATCAGAATCGAAATCCCTTCCTCGAAGAAGTACATGAACAGATTTGGAGGTCGCCGAATAAGGTCAAGAAGCCGAATGATTTTGAGCTAAGAGGGATCAGCAGAAAAGGATGACTTACCTATGGATGCTGACCCAACTAGGACCAGATGTAAGGCTGGGGATCACGAAGGAACGACTGAAGAGTCACTTCAAGGAGTTATCCCCGATATACCAGCTACTCAGCGTCTACTGTGCAAAAGCGGACTTCCAACTCTGTTCTATGTCATCGAGTGAGTAGATAGAACTCGAGAGGAACTAAGCTAGAGCGACCTATCGTATCTTCCCACTGAAGAGGTGTACAACCTATACCAGCTATATGTGGAGAAGTACAAAGGTCCTCAAGGCTTCATCAAGAAAGAAGGTCTCGAGGGACTACCGGTTCATGATGCGACAAGTAAGTACTTCGCCTCACACGACTTTCAGATGGCTCTGCAGAGCAACATGAAGAAGGTTAACAGGACCGCCCCGCTCAACAAAGGACCTGAGTCGAAGGCTTCCCAACAATCACGTGCACATCAGTTCAGTTATTGGCATCACCTACCAAAATCCGATCGCGAAGAAGACTAGGATGATGCTGAAGATTGAGATCCACAAGTTCTGTGATGGGACGCTCAAGGTCATCAGGAAGAACACAGAGCAGAGATTGGGGAAATCAATCGAGAGATAATGCTGAGGATCCATCGGTTCGTGAGAGAACAACCGCTCCTGATGGAATTACTAGATGACATCGAGGAGAGCTTGAAGCTATGGGAAATGCTCAGGAGTTTCGAGCATGCGTGGGCTTGCGAAGGTTTTACTACGCCCAATGAAGACAAACAGCGTGGAAGGGCAATCAAGCACAAAGGAGAGATTGTAGAATACAATTTGTAATTGTGCTTTGATTTATTAGTTGTCTTCGTAGATTGGGGCGTTATATGTATTTGTTCTTAGTTTAGAACTTACTTGTTATTTATACCAAGTTTGTTTGGTATAAATAGACTTGTAAACATCGAGCTTAAAAGAGAAAATTAGTCAATTGATCCTAAAGGCTGCCAAATCCAATTCTAGAGAGAGAAAGTCAGAAATCATTCTCTCACTACTCGATCTCTCTCGTGTTCTTCATTGAAGGTTTTCGATCGAAATTCATTTCATACAATTCTAATCGATTGCCTTAGGATTTGAGTCTAGGATCATAGGAGTTGATAATCGATGACCTAACACATTTTCCAATTTTTGTACATGGTTTCTTAAAGCGGAGACGGCAGCGGAGTACACGTTCTGCGAAACGGATTTGCATTATTTTTTCGGTCATGACATAATCCACACGATCTTACAATCGCAGGTTGATGAATTTAGGAAGTATCTAAAAGCACTGTGTTTTTGCAGTATTGGAACTGATCTCCTCGGGGATTAGTAAACTCCTACTTATGTTATCTTTTTATGCTATGTGACTGAAACATTCCTGCACAAGTATTTGAACGATTTCGATTCGCCAAAATATCAAACTTTTCACTACTGACGGAGATTTAAATATTTATATTAATAAGTAAATGCTAACTTGATGACTAAAAAAACTATGAATGATTCGTAAATGTACTTACGCAGACACATATAATTGAGCTTAAATTTTTTTAATTGTTCCACGTATAAATGAAATTGTTTGCTTATTAGGTAAGACAAGCATTAGTTGTAAATGATAGAGTAACATTGGAAATGTATCTGTGTACACTACTGATGAAGACTTACAAAATTATTGAGCGACTTCGATTCATTACAAACATCTATTTTCTTCAGTACTGGCACATATCTAAATATTTCATACGAACAACTATATGTTGACATTCTTTAAATTACACGACTCAAACACATAGAACTGAATATTGTATTTTCATTCTGACATTTGTGAATTAAAAATTATATTTACAAAACTGAGATGATACATATACTGACATATTAAAAAAATAAACGACTACATAATGCAAAAGTTGTATTACTTAAATTATTCTCGAAACTTCATTTTGTATAACCCGTTGGTATTTGCCATATAGTTTTCAATTATGATTACAAATCGTAAGACTTCACACATGAGAAGTAACAATTATAAAATTATCTTGCATACAAATTATTATTTGCCATATATTTATTAAAATTGATAAAGTATTTTCCACGACTGCAATTTAGGTTGACTTTCTCAAGTTTGTAATGTTGCACTACCCATCAGCATAGTATGTTGCGAGCCTAGTCTTTCCACCAATACTGTTATTGTAAGAATGAACCAATATTGGATATTGCAAGACCGTTATTGAAAATATAATCAATATTAACATATGAAATTAACCAAGATAACAAATATATTAGCTTTTGTATGACTGTTTCTTGTTCATTTTTTCAATTCTGATAATCGTATTACATTTTCAAGTAATTTGATAAATTTGGAACATCGTAACTATATGTAAAAATAAAATGACTTGAAAATAATTCCTAAGTTTCTATTTGTTTAGTTGTAACAAAAGATCAAAGTTTAAACTATTACATTAAATACTGATAAAATGAGATAACAATTAGGGATGACAATGAGACTGGGACGGGTCTAGACCGAACCCGCCAAAACGTACCCCGGTCGGGTAACAGATGGGCCCTGGACTAGCATAACTTAACCCGACTGGTTCAGGGCGGGTCCGGAATTCGCCAACATGGCCCAAAACCGTCCCCAGACCCGCCCCTTATAATTTTTTATATATAAATATTATATATATTTATATAAATATGTAGAAATATATCTTTACTAAATAATAATTATAAAGAAAAAATTAATAAACGTGGGCGGTGTTTTCTGAGGCGGGTCTCAAGTTCACTATAAAATAAATGGGCGGGTCTCGGGTCCACGATAAAACAAATGGCCCGATCTCGGGACTATAAATTAAATGGCCCGATCACGGGTCTCGAGTCTTGCCGTTAAATTATTCCTTCTCCTTCATCGCGTAATCATTTTTTCTATAGCATTTTCTTCGAACAACCCGTGCATCGCACGGGTCTAAACCTAGTACATTAAGTGACCAGTAGACGCGACGTCAACTCACACCCTCGGTGATCACCTACCATATATACCAATTAATTGTTGAAGAATGCCCAAACGGATAAAGGAAATGCAAGCTCCATATGTATCATCCGGGATTGGAATTTACTAAATATTTAATGTCAAAGGAAACTTACACAAATGGTTACGAGTTGTTGCTCTATCTGTGGCCGCTGATTGCTACAGATTAGGGTACATAGTTATCCAATAAAATGAACAGATGTACGGACTTGGCTTCAATGTCTTGAGTTCTTAAGTCACTCTCTCTCTCTCTCCCCCATTCGTTTACCCCTTCTCCCCCTCATCCCATCTCCCCCTCCTCCATTTATGGAGGTAGGCGGAACATGTGGGTAGGGGGAGCTCTTTTCTTCAAGTTTTCCCTCTGTTTTCTTTTTTAAAAAATAAAAATAAAACCGTCTATCACCACGGCGCCGCCACCGTGTCGGCCTCCTCCCACTGCCTTTCATCCCCACCGGGTACCACTGCCGACGACAGCCCCCGCACCGCTCGGCCCGTTGGTGGTCGTGCGGTGTTTTCTCCTCGGGGGAGTTCCTCCTTGTAGGTTTCTCCCCATCATAGCAGTTTTTCCTCCCCCTCGGGAGTTCTTCCCCTCCCTTGTGGGAGCATTTCCTCCCTAATATGGGGCTATTTCAATCAACAAAATTTGTATGTATGGGGAAATTTATATAGCGTAGAAGCGATTATCGCAACGTTTAAGACGGCGTAAGGTGCTTGTTTGTAAGGAAACTGAAAGGGACGTATTTGGGTCGTTAGGACGTGTTTGGGACCTATTTGGGACGTTTTTGGAACATTAGGACGTGTTTGGACTTTGGGACGTGTTTGGCACGTGTTGGGACTTACTTGGGGACGTGTTTGGGACGTGTTGGGATGTAACTGAAAATAACACAAGGAATTACGTGATTCGAATCTTTGCGGATCCTACATCCGCGGGCGCTCTAAAACCTCCTTTTTCCTATACTTTAATGATTTACACACTCAAACAACTCACTATCTCACATTTATCTGGTAGAGTGAGAGAGTATTTTTAGGGTGTTATAATGTGATAAGAGTGAATCCCTTATTGAAGTGCCGAAATCCCCTTTATATAGGAGCTTCCTGCAGTTGTTATGGCATACGTCCCAGGATTCCCGGAGACAAGACCTTCTGGGACAAGGTGAGGTGCAATGTAGGCTGTCTGTCAGAGGTAGCTCCTGCAGTGCAGCAGTAATAGCTTTTGTGCTGTCCCATCCGTCGCGTCCTCCTGCAGCTTTTTACCTTTATAAAGTCCTTTTACCTGTAGGGTATGGAAGAAGCTTCGTTTCCCCTCGGGAGCTGCCATGTGGTTCCTCAGGTCCCAGATTACTTCAAAGCTCGTGTTGCTAGTTTCCTAAAGTGTGTTGGAGGTCCCTAAAGGTCTTTCGGAGGTCCCTGAAAGCCTTATTCCATGTTTTTATCTCTTTATTTCCCAAAACTCTAATTTCTATCAAGTCTTCTAATTATCACTTTAGTCTAAATTATTCCCTTAATTTCGTAGTTTAGCCTGCCTAATTATCGTTCCACATCACTTCCTTTGTGGATTTCCCTTCGGGGTTTGTTTTCCCTTTTTAGGATTTGAAAATGGATACTGTGCTATCACCGGTCATTTATGCAATAGATAGTCAGTTTGTTGTTGTAACATTTCGGTTATTGCTCTATTGTATCTTTGTATCCATCTTGGATTTATCTCTTGAGTTCTTGTAACAATCTTAGCTTGCTTACGATCATTTCATAATTTAATTGAATCAACATTCACTTTTGCATCCCATTCCTAATAAAATCGTATCGATTTTAATACGAAGCATGTTAAAAAATAATTATCTCCATCAGCTAAAGACCGTTCATTAAACATAACTTTTGCGATAGTTGGTTTTGGGTTGAAATAAAGGCTGCATCATTAAACTTGCCAAGTAGGAAGAGAAAATATATACTCAAAGTTTCAGTTTGTATTTCATCTAAAAATAATCTTGTGCGAATTCGATCACTCGAGCCAATTAATAACCCGATGCTTTTGAGGGGTTAGTCGGGGACGACTTGAGCAAATCATTTTCCCATCATCATGAACTAATGATAAGCTGTGTGCATTCATCTATGGTCCTTGTTTGAATAATGTTTTTCAATCAAAACCTAAATTTGGGCTACTTATCTTCATTACGTTAAAACACTATTTCTTGTACTTATCTTTTTATTTTATTTTGCGTTTTCTGAATTATATTGTGTTAGGATCGCTTAGCGTGTTTAGAGGTAGTGAATAAACACTCAATGGTTTTTCGGATCTGAACCGGTTAAAGTTTGATACCGGTGCTCGATATTCATTTATGTGACTTGTACGGAAGCGAACCTATCGGTTTTGAACCAAGACCATGTGAGAGGTGATGTGAGTGTGTATTTGCGAAAGACACATATTTATTTCTGGAAGTTCGGAGCAAAATCTCCTACGTCTCCCCTTCTTCCCCTCAAGGAAGGTATAACTAGAAGCATCGGTTTACACCTACGTCATACAACCTCCTTAGCTAGCTCACACAATACAACCCTCACGGTAACTAAACTCCTAGACACACCTGTACAGCTTTTAGCAGTCTATCTCTTTCAAGAGCTTTTACAGTCCCTTGAGAAAAATTCACTTACCAGCCAGTTAGGTATAGTACAGTGGAGAACACCTAATATTTTTCTTAGCTACGAATGCTTGAGCTTGATCTCTCATTCTTAAAAATTCTCAGCAAAATATCATAGCGTCTTTAGCTTGCATCTCTCTTATTTATAGCTGAGGTTTGAAGTTTAAGCCGTTGTGTGATAGCTCTTGTGTAACGAACAGAGCATTAATTTATTTTTCGCAAACCGGATGAAATATTTTTGCAGGACTTGGAGGACAATGAATTTGATGAAGAATGTGTTGTTATCATGACGGGAGCTTCAGATTGCTGCTAACGGAAACACACAGGGCACCTTCCTAGCTTCTAACTCCAAGTATCAAAGTCGCTTACTCCACTAGTGTCAACCGACCGCCAACTGAAAGGTTGAAGATCGAAATAGGGGAAAATTCAGCTGCAAATCACTTGAGATAGTTCAATGCAACTCATGCAAATGTTGTGGCCATTATGCAAATTAGTACGCTAATACCAAGGCCCAAACAAATTGATCTAGCTGGTGTCAGCTGTGGTGTCGCCCCTCGTGTCATGACACCTGTCAGGTATGGAAATTCAGATTCTAAAGTTTTGCTTTAACACTATTTTTCTGATGCTACATGTAGGGATCTTGGACATTCAGACAACATTCAACTATTTGAACTCAAGGATCATGAGAAGGTGTACAAGGATTTGTACAATTGCTGGAAAGATGCGCTTTTTTATTCGAAACAGTGACAAGGAAATAAAATGTTGAACAATGAAAAATTGACGCTAAGTACGGAGCTTGAGAAGCTAGACGAGGAGAATGATGCTGTGAAGACGAGACTATAACCCAGTTGGAGGTAACCATCTCGAAATACGAGGAGAAGCTCGCGAAGGTAAAAGATGAACTTGAGTACTCTCGTCAAACTTTTCAACGATTAATTACGATAACAGTAAGCTTGATGTTTTAGCAGTGTTTCAAGTAATCATAATAAAGTTGGACTTGAATATAAACTCCCATATTTGTTCCCACTCGAATGAAACCCGTGAGTCGTCATAAAAATTGTAGAAACCCAAACAACAAAGGCATCAATTTTTCTGTCATCGTTGTCATGAATCGGGACATACTAGACCTTATTGTTATAAACAGTACTCTTTTGATAGGCTGCAAAGTGCATCCCGAATTTGATCATACAAAGGTCAAACTCGAAAAAAATTCAAGAAATATTTCTAAATGGATTGCAATGTTATTCATCCGGATTTGAAATCTAATTGCAAGATCTTTTAATTAACAGTGGATGCTCGCGTCATATGACCGGCACTCACGAACTCTTGACAAATGTGAAGCCTACGAAGGTGATCGAGTACATACGCGGAGGTGAACATGGAAGATAATAGGGCGTGGAACGATCAACGTTGACTGTCTCTCGAAGCTACTAAATGCATCGTTAGTTGATGGACTTGTGGTAATCTTACTAGCATAAGTCAACTATGTGATGATAATCTTCATTTTAATTTTGATTGTAAGTCATGTGTAGTGTTTGACGATAACTTGTGAATCTTCACAGGGGTACGCACTTCGGACAACGTCTGTCAAAAGCCTTTATACAATCAAGCACAATTGGAAGGCAGAATTATGAGACCAAGAACATGGCATGTGAACTATCAAATGATGGACAAGTGGGTTAAGAGATCTTACACCAGCTCGGACACCCGAGCCAACGCCAAACTCAACACCTACAGCAGCACATTCCGAACAAGCAGAATACTGCTTCTGAGACTCAGCCACTGCTTCTATGGATGTCTTTTGATCAAGGAAGAAATATTCCAACCAGGACTCATGATTTAACACCATACTTCACAAGTCCTTGGTGAGGTAACCAAAGGTGAACGAACTCGTAACGAGCAAATAAATTTACGTGACATGGTTGCACTTGCTTATATGAGTTTACGTTGTTTTATGGTAATGAATTCTTGGTTCACCTCTACGTTAGACAATGCTTCTTATTTTGTCGCGTGATCATATGTTATGATTTTGTCGAATGCATGTCGTCTACGTTTAAAATGAGAATGATAGCAAGTGCTGCACTCTACTCTTATTGATGAATCAAATGATTGAAGATTATGGCTTAAACACCAATATCTTAAATAGTTATTGTGAAAACATGAGTGCGATAGATTTCTCGAAACGTCTGGTTCAACATTTTTGCACAACACATACGACATCACTTTACCCGAACTTTGTTGAAAACATCATTCGTATTGAGTGCATTGAGATTGAAAGCCAACTTGCCAATATAAGCATTAGAAGAGGTTTTCTAACTTCAGAAAATCTCTTGTTTTTTTTGGCACTAAATTAGCATAAGTGTTATGCTTAATATTCACGATTCATCATCATTGTACCACATGTTGGAGTTATTGGGCTTGAATGAGAATGGGCTTAATACTTGAGGAAATAAAATGGGAAAATGTGGTTGTCCCACATTGGTTAGAAGACAAGGTTTCTACCTCTATATATAATTGTGTGTTTTATGTGTTTAAAAATTAAATAGGCAATATTATGCCACACATGTACCGCTCACATGTGCGCGCAGGGCGGTGCAAATCCAGTTGACTCGTTTGTGGGCGCGACCCGCACACACGAATGCCGGACAAAAATTGACGGGCCTGATCGAACTACCCTTTTGAGACCGAATTATTATTTTCCCAAGAAAATAAATTTACCTTATTATTTTAGTTAAACCCAACGGCTCTTTAATAGTTGAGTACTGTTCGAAACTGACCATGTCTGTTCAAGGCGACCGTTCGGACAACCATGTCCTTTCGGACAGAAGACTGTTCGAACAGCCGTGTCTGTTCCGAACGAAGGGATACATGCGTCTGCGAAAGGCTGTCCAATCCCTATAAATAAACTCGAAACTCTACAAAATCAAGGCTACTGCTGAAACTGATTGCGAAATTCTATTCAAGTTCGCCGGTGATTTCTTCAGTGCACGATGAAGTCACGCTCTTCCGACATATCCTGGGAGACAGTTACATGCGGGGAAATCTGTCTTTAGGAAATGTGCCTCGCACAAACTCGGTATTTCCTTATACTACCGATTCGTTCGCATCGTATCCGCCGACATAAACAACAACCTTAAGACAGATCCTTTGACGATGTCGAACAACGAAGACAAAACTGAAGTTCCAACCATCACTGTAGCCAGGCTATACCTTCTGCGATTCCTGCAAGCCACATGGAGAAACCAGAGAAGTTCGCTGGGGTAGCTTCGACATTCAAGCGATGGCAGCAAAAGATTTATTCTAGCTTCGACACTCAATCTAGACATGTTTCTTACTGAACTTGAACCTACAATACCCGAATGCCAGGTTGATATGGCAACTCAATCTGCCGTTGACGCCTGGAAGCATGCAAATTTCCTATGCCAAATTATATTCTTAATGCAATGCATGACACTTTATACAATGTACATTGTGGAGTAAAAACGGCTAAGGAATTATGGGAGTCCCTGGATAGAAAGTATCAAACGGAGGACGCCAGCTCGAAGAAATTTGTTGTTGGACGGTTCCTCGACTATGTAATGGTCGACTCAAAGACTGTGATCAGTCAAGTGCAGGAAATCCAATTAATCTTGCACGAGATCCATGCGGATTTCAAAAAAAAATCAATGCGGAGAAAATGATTTTAAGCGAATCGTTTCAAGTGGCAGCGATCATTGAAATTGCTTCCGGGATGGAAAGATTTTAAGGATTATCTCAAGCATAAACTGAAAGAGATGACGTTAGAAGACTTGATTGTCAGACTTCGAATAGAAGAAGAAAACAAAGGTGTGGAACGAAACTCTCAAGGTCCGCCACTAATGTAATGGAGCATGGTCTAGGACACAGGTCTAAGCCAAAGAAAGCCTTTCAAGGCAAAAGAGTTCGGGGCAGCGCGGGAATCTCAAAACCAAAGTACAAATTCAAAGGCAAACGCTTCAACTGTGACAAAATAGGTCACAAGTCGTCCGAGTGATGACTTCCTAGAAGAAACAGGAAGGCAATCTGATGAAAGATATCATTTGAGATGTTGAGGGAATGAGTCTAGTGGCTGTAATAGAAGTGAACATGGCTGAATCAAACCAAAGGAATGATGGATTCACACCGGCACTACAAGGCACGTGTGCAAAAGCCGAAGTCATTTCTCGACCTTTGAACCCGTTCAAGGTGAAAGTATCTACACGGGAACTCGGTTGCCGCTACGGTCGAGGGAAAAGAAGGCGTACTACTGAAGATGACATCCGTAAAAACAATGACGCTGAAAGATGTGTTATATGTGCCGAAGATTCGCAAGAACCTCGTGTTAGGATTCTTGCTTAATAAGCATGGTTTCACATAGTAACAGAATCTGACAAAGTTATTTTATGTAAGTCGGATATGTTCGTGGGAAAAGGTTATGCTACTGAAGGACTGTTCAAACTGAATGTAGTGACTGTCGTCAATAATAAAAATAACAGTTCTGCTTGTTTGCTAGAATATTAGAACCTATGGCATGGTAGACTAGGTCATGTTAATTTTAGTTCGATACGTCGATAATTTACCTGAACCAGATTCCTACATTTGAATCAACACGAAGAATAAATGCGAAATATGCGTTAAGCTAAATTAACAAGGTCATCCTTCCCAACTGTGGAAAGGAGCACTGTACCACTTGAGCTAGTTCACAGTGACGTTTGTGATTTAAAAAATATACACAAGCGAGGTGGAAATAAATATTTCATAACGTTTATAGACCATAGCTATATTACCCGAAAATCTTAATACGGGACTTTGATATAATTAGATATAAAGCTAAACGAAGATTTACATATGTATTTTAAGTATTTATATGTAAGAAGTATCTTCGAAAATTAGGCTTAGAAATTCTGAGAAATATTGTGGGATTAATTCGTGTGGGCTAAAGAAAATTTAATAGCAGCCCTAAAGCCCAATTAATTAATAGGCTTGGCTTAATACTTAAATGAGGCCCAAGGGTATAGAGTGTGATAAGGCTATCATGTTACTTAAGGTTAAAGAAATGTTATCACCACCTTGTCTTATCACACGAGTTCCTAAGAGATTATCCATACCCAATAAGCAACGTTCAATAGAAAGAAAACCTGAAGAAGATTAGAATTATCAAGAGGGAGAAAAAAAACTTGAAGAAGAAAAACCGATTAGCAAGTATCGAGCTTTACATATATCAAAGACTAAAGTGACGTATGAAATTTACCATATGTTAAATTCAGTTCCATTTAGTATTTTAATAGATAGGTGTCCAACAGTTATTGTAATTCAAGATTAGAATAGATTAGGAAGTTTCAGGACTTGATCATATGCTAGAAGCATCATGTATAGTTTTTGTAAGGTACTTGTTGGAGTTAAATTCCAAATTCTTGGAAAATAGTTGACTTAAGTTTGATACAATCAATTTCGATAAGTATTAAGATGCTTAAAGAATGAGAAGGAATGATTTGATTCAAGGTCGCCTTATCATTTAGTGCATAATTATGTTCTCAGACTTAAGAAAGGGATTTCTATATATATGTACATGCCAAAATTCGTGGCTAGTTAAGAGTACCGAAGGATTTCGTAAGTTAATAGGTTTGGGAAACCCTAGCTCTTTAAGAATCGATTCAGATTCATAGCTAATCATATGACGAGTTCTGATAAAATTCGGTATGTATAGTTTTCTTGGTGATTTAGGGTTTGTAGGTTAACACAAGTCTTAATGGTTTTCGAAATATATGATATTCTTGAGTTGGAGTTCGAGGCGTAAAGTATTTTGGGTTTAGCTTGAATGTCCTAATAGAGTTTAGTAATGAGGAAGGTCTTCAAAAGAATTATGATGAGTTTTACAAAATATGATCTCGAGAAGTATGAAATCGCGTAAGGGTAATCTCGAGAACTATAAAATGTCGTAACAATAATCTCGAGAACCATTATGAATTAAAAGATGTCGACATGTTAGGAGTATTACAAAGATTTCGAGATATAATAATGCAAATTTTCGAGATGTATCATAATAGGGATTTCGAGATATAATATTGCAAAATTTCGAGATATATCATGGAAGGTTTTCGAGATATAACAATGCAAGATTTCGGAATGTGTCATGCAAAGATGTCGATATTTAACCTTTAAGCTTCTCGAGATCTATCTTTCACAATATATCGAGATCTCGACAATGTCAATGAAAGATTTCGACATATAAAGATCTCGAACTCTCAAGGAAACACTTCGACATTTAATCTCCCTAACAAAGTCGATATGTAATAATTCCTTCATAAGTTTTCATGACTCCCATTGATTAGTTTATTATTATAAATTTAGGTGTTACAATTCCAATGCATTAAGGTTTCGATATTTATGAACAATTTTGATTCCTCACAAATGAAAGTTTCGGCACACTTTGATCAAAGAATATTTCGATATATATGAGGCAATGAGATATCGACATTTTATAAACATTTCGGCATAGTATCTTAGTTTATAAACTTTTGAGTGTTACTCAAAGTTCTCGACATTTAACCTCCCCAACAAAATTTTCTGCACTAAGTAGTTCTCAACAAATTAGGGTTTTCATCACTTAGGGTTTTCGTGATTTTTAGGGTTTTGATAATTTTTGGGTTTCGAGACTTAGAGTTTGGAATTTTGAAATTAGGTGACTTAGTAAATATAGTGATATAATAATATTTTGTGCTCATATATTCGAACTGTAGGGAATTCACCAGGATTGCCGACTGACTTTATCGGGAGGACAGGTAGGTGAATCGTTCATCTACAACGCGTAAACACATATCTGATCTGCTTCTATGTGATTAAACGATTTACGTGTTTTATGTGTTTACGTACGTCTCAAGTGAAAGCATGTTTTCATCTATTATCACGTTTATATGCATAGCATATGCATATCCATCACTGGGGTGAGAGATATTTACACCGTACTGAAACGGTGATGATTTGGCGTACCGCTGAGCGGTGTTAGTTCTAGTTGTTGTGATTGCTTGACTCGTTGAGGAGTCGAGGTTGGTACGCGTATGACACCTGACAGCAGACATGCGTGATCGATCTGTCTACTCGGGCATCAACGTTCCGAGGTGAAAAACCGTCGTGATTTTATTTTCAGCGGAGGGGAGCGACAGGACAGGGCAGTTGTGTGATTGTCAAAATGCTGTCAGCGTAGGCTACCGCCTACGTAAGAGCAACCTAGCAGGGCAGTTGCGTGATCGTCAAAACGCTGCTAGTGTAAGCTTCTGTATGTTATTATTATGGGCGCGCAGGGTGTCGAGACTGACCTAGGGCGCGGTGTTTTTATGATCTGAGATAGGATTGTGGGAAAAAAAGAAAGAGTGAACATTGCATGCGAGATATTGGGATCGGGAATGAGCGTTCACGTGCATACATGCATTTTATTCACCTACTGGGCAAATCGTTCAGTGTTTACGTGTTATAGGTATTGAGTCTGACGCCGACGCGTGTCAAGACTGAGGCGGCTGATGGCGGTGCTCCACGGAGTTTTGAGGACGGGGCGGTACATGGATGAAGACATGTGGCGCGATAATAGGGTTTTCTTCTTTTGACATTTGGGGCTATGCCCGTTGTATAGATACTACTATGTAAAATAATATTTTGTAGTATTATATTATCTTTTAGGAAAAGTTTTTATTAGACGGGTCTTCCGCGACTTACGTTGCGAAAATCTGCTATTAACCTTAATTAGAAAACGAGGGTCGCTACAGGTGGTATCAGAGTGTAGTGTCACGGACTTTTAACTCGCTTACAACGCTCCGCGCGGCCTTAGCTTCTCAAGTTCGCCCTCGTGCGACTTTAGCCAAGTCAGCCTCTTCGACCTGCCTAAGTTGGAAAGATTGCAAGTATGCGAAAGACTTGTAGGGTGAGGATGTAGTGAGATGAAATAGCTTTGTATTTCACTTGATGGATTACAAATGAGCCAAGCACCCCTTTATGTACAAGTGTCCCTTTGGAATGGACGGATGAGATTGTTTTAATCTAACGGCTACTGAAAGAGCTCTAGAGAATTCTAAGCATATCCAAGGAATATTCTATCTCCAGAGAATTCTATATGATTCTAGGTTTATTCATAGAATACTCAAGTGAGATCTAGAAGCTTCAAGGGCCTTCCAGATCGAAAATGAACCTCATGGGCCGCGTTCCTCTTGTGCATGTTTTGGACTCTTCGTGCGGCCCGTGACATTCTCCCCCACCGAATACGGCGACGTCCCCGTCTCGTCGAAGTTGCGAAGTTGCTCTTGGAATTGCCACAAGTCTTCCTTCGACTCCCATGTGGCTTCGGATGTTGGTAATCCTTTCCAAATTACCAAGTACTGAATACTTGGTGGAACACCACGACGTCTCACCGTTCTTGAATCGATAATCGCCTCAATATCTGTTTCGAACGATTTGGTGACAACTGGTGGTGCTCGTGATGATTCCCCTCGGCTTGGGTCTTCCATGTCTCGATGAAACGGTTTGAGCATGCTCACGTGGAAGACCGGATGAATCTTCAATGAACTAGGAAGGTCAAGGCGATATGAACCTTACCTACCTTAGCGATAATCGGAAATGGGCCCTCATAGCGCCTAATCAAACCCTTGTGCATGCTCCGAAACGCCTTGAATTGTTTGTGGTAAGAGCTTGACTAATACTTGATCACCAAGGCTAAACTCCATTGGTCGCCTCTTAGCATCGGCCCATTTCTTCATTAGCTTACGGGCCAAGTCGACTTGCTCGTCCCACGACTTGGCTAACTTAGATGCCACGACGCTCTTCCCCTCGTTTAGAGCCGGCATCAAGGTGTGCGGAGTAAGAGGTTGTTGCCCCGTTGCGAGCTCGAACGGACTCCACCCGTAGACTCGCTCCTTTGTATGTTGTATGAGAGCTGTGCCACGCCAAGCAACCGCGCCCAATCTCGTTGGTTGGCACCCACAAAGTGTCGTAAATAGCACTCCAACAGTGCATTCACCCTCTCCGTTTGGCCATCGGTTTGAGGATGGAAGCTGGTAGAAAAACAAAGTTGCGAACCAAAGAATTTAAACAACTCTGTCCATAACTTACCCGTAAAGCGAGGGTCTCGGTCGCTTATGATACTCTTGGGTAAGCCCCAATATTTTACGACGTTCTTAAAGAACAGTCGCGCAGCCTCCTCTGCGGCGCAATCTCGGGGGCATGGAATGAACGTCCCGTACTTGAGAATCGGTCCACCACCACCATGATTGATCCAAATCCCTCTGATTTGGGCAATGCGCTAATAAAATCAAGGCTTATCGACTCCCATGGTCGCTCGGCAATGGGCAGCGGTTCCAAATAAGCCTGCAGGTTGTCGATTCTCCACCTTGTCTTGTTGGCACACAAGACAAGTTCGCACGTAAACTTCTACTGCTTCGTTCATTCGCGGCCAAAAGTATGCCGCTTCAAGTAAGGCCAATGTCCTCCTTTGGCCCGGATGTCCCGCCCACTTGGTATCGTGGCACTCCTTGATTAGGTCTCGACGAAGGCTATCCCACTTTGGCACGTAGAGTCGCCTTCCTTTGGTGTAGAGTAGGCCGCCTTCTACCCAAAATTGTCGCGTTTTCCCATTTCGAGCTAAGTCCACAAGTGCCTTAGCTTCGGGATCAAGATCTAGCCCCTTCTTGATTTTGCCCACAAGGTGGTTCGTCACTAAGGATATGGTCGCAAGTTCCGCCTTTCGGCTTAAGGCATCAGCAACAACGTTGGCCTTCCCCGGTTTGTACTCGAGCTCGTAGTCAAACTCCGCGAGGAAGTCTTGCCATCGAGCTTGCTTCGGTGAGAGCTTCTTTTGAGTTTGGAAGTAGCTAGTCGCAACGTTGTCAGTCTTCAGCACAAACTTGGCTCAGAGCAAGTAATGTCGCCATACGCGTAAGCAATGAATTATGGCTGTCATCTCTTTTTCTTGCACGGTGTAGCGCCGCTCGGTCTCGTTTAACTTGCGACTTTCATAGGCAATGGGTGCCTTTCCTGCATCAGGACTCCTCCGATGGCAAAATCAGAGGCATCGGTATGTACTCGAATGGCTTGTTGAAATCGGGCAGGGCTAGTACAGGTTCCTTGCTCACAGCTGACTTCAACTTCTCGAAAGCTTCTTGGCAATAATCGGACCACACCCACGGCTTATTTTTCTTGAGAAGGTCCGTCAAAGGTGCTGCACTACTAGAGTAGCCCAAAGGAAACGGCGGTAATAGTTAACTAGACCAAGGAAACGAGCGCAATTCGGGTACCTTGGTCGGGGCCTCCACCCGGTGATTGCCTTGATCTTGGCTTCATCCATCTTGAGCTTCCCATGGCCGACTATGTGGCCGAGGAATTGTATCTCCTCTTGGGCAAAGGAGCATTTCTCCCTTTATACGAATAGCTCATTCTCCCGTAGCACTTGGAAGACAATGCGTAAATGGTCGGCATGATCCTTCAAATTGTCGGAGTACACCACGATGTCATCAAGGTAAACTACCATGAATCGATCCAAATAAGGAT